>FJOG01000001.1:1596178-1811207 GCA_900073065.1 Phialocephala subalpina
GGATCCAGAGCCAACGCTCGCTCCAAACAACGCTTCATCATATTTGAACGAATCACAAAGCGCGGGCTTATCTGCTCTTCGGGGTCCAGCATCATCGTTTGGGGTCTTTGAAGCTCGCAGTGTTTTCTCGGACGATAGCTCGCACGTTGAAGGACACCATAGCCTCCGCAAGCGGATAACTAACCTACGGGCTCGAATCGCTGCTCCCTACACAGCTAAGACAGGAGCACAATCTTATGATGACATTACTTGGAAGGACCGTCATGGCGTCGAAGTATTGTTGCCCCTAACGAATCAATCTGACTCCAATCTCCACGATATCAGAGGAATCCCCGCTGTGAAACCTAAGAGACGTTTCCTCGAGAAACTTCACAGACAGAAGCTGAAGGCAAAAGTTCGAGGTTGGTTGAAAGGAGCACGATTGGCGTTTACAACTCGTGTAAAGTCAAGACGCTCCAGAGGAGTGAGTGGAAGTGGGAGCGTGGATGTGGATAAATTCAAGTGACGAAATCAAGTAGCTCGAGCTGTCTCTTGTAGCTGTGGTGTCTTTTTTTGGGGGGGGGGGTTGCGGTCTGGAGCGATCCATTGTGATCTAGTTCAGGCCTGTCAGTGTTGATTGCAACTTTAACTTGTGGGGTATGACGCAGAATAGGGGAACACTAGAGTCTTAGGGTCGTTTCGGGCCCATAGGGCTGAAAGTTCGGTGGATAGGAATGTGCTTCAGCAGAATTGCTTTGGTTGGGCAACGTCGTAATAGGAATTATCAAACTTGTTCAGTTCGTCATTGACGCAATGTGAATTGTTCCTTATCTTTCGGTTGTGAACTTGCTCATCCTATGTATCGCCTTTCTGCTAAATCTCCCATCTCCCATCTCCCATCTCCCAACCTCTCCAACCACCCCCAATCACTTGTTCACTGAATAGTTCTTGAGTAAATGAGATAATTGGAACTAATTTAATATAAAAATATATAATATATAATGTATAATATATATATTTATAAAACAAACTGCGTTCATTGGGAATGATACAGAAGAAAAGCAAGTGATCCTGAGCGAAACCGTGAGAAATTGAAAGTACAATTTTGCCTCGTACTAACTACTAACTTTAGCGTTCAGCAGGCGAACAATGTGGCTAGCTTTACTGAAGTCTGCTGTGGCTCAGACTTTATTGTACTTTGAACCTAGTCTCAGGTTGCCCCATTCCATCATTCTTAGCTCAGCTGCTCTGCTTTCTCCAGCCTCCATTCATCACCTATGGGGATGTCGGGTAGCTCGAGTCGGGGTATAAATGTCTGCTCGATTCGACTTGCCCTTCCTCTTTCTCCTATGCTCAGCAAGACCTCTTCTTACCATTGTGCTCGAATCGAAAGTTGATCTCGCATATTGAACAACACATTCAACGTCAACTCTCATTAAGTTGTAAATTCGTACACACCCTCACCAACTGGAATATTAACCCAAGTTAACGACGTCAGCGAACTGTAAGTCAAGGCTGATCCAGATTGCTTGATTCTCTCGGATTAATACCGTTCTCTCAGATCCAAATCTAACTCTAATTGCAACCAACCACCAACATGACAACCAGAACGGAAAACTTCGCCGACGCTCGCGCAAAAGATATTGCTCTCTTCCCTGAATGCGATCTCTCTAACGACCCCCTAACGACCCCCTAACGACCCCCTTGACCCACTCCACGTGAGAATCGCCTACCAACAAGGTCGCGGGGAGTATGGCCACTATTGTCTGGAGACCAGATGCGACTTTCCAGAACCTCCAAGCATCGAGCGAAAGCAAGGTTTGCGATTCTTGAAGAGGACAGGTTCATCCAAGTCCGAGAAGGAGAAGAGAAACTCGGTATCAAGCCTTCCGCTTGATGATATCCCATCGAATTTCAGGGGCAAGGAAACGAAACTAAGACGTCCATCGCATCAGCTCCAACGAGGAATAGAATTCTTCCGTGTCGCGTTCCGCCGATCTAGCGATACTCTTCGACCCAACCTCGAGACGATTATGTGCGATGTTGAGCGCCCGGCTAGTGTTGCAGTGGAGTCTCCGGAGACTGTTAAGGCTGATCCATGCACGGGAGGTGTATTGGGAGATGTAAGTCCTTTATCATACGACTATCCTTAAAACCCCGGGTTTGAGATCTGTTCAATCGTGCTATACTGTACGAACATGAAAATAGAAAAATACAATCAAGCCAAATCCCCAAGACAGTAAGTATGAAATCAAATGGTTATGGTTCACTAGACCAGTGAAGGCGTTTTCAAATGCCACTTGGCAATGGAAGTCTCCATGTCCTCTAGTCTGCTAGAAAGTTGCGTTTTTCGAAATATCATGTTTTCCTTTCTCTATGCTGGAAATCAGCCGCTATATTCCTACAGGAAATTTGCTGATACTCTTGACAGCTCAAAGCAGAGCAGCTCGCCCAAGACGAGTACAAGGCCAACCAACTCAGGGGTTTCTCATTATCACTTCCTCCTCCGATACCTCCAACACCTCAAGGCCATTGCTTTCCTTTCTGGAGCTGTCCTTAAAACACAGCGCCGCCAATGATGAACACCCTCTCTTCCTCACGCTTCACCCACTGGATCACCTTATTTGCTCCTTGGGCGAGCGCGGCACGAGATGCGTTCGGGCCTGCAACGCAGTAGAATTCAAAGATGGGTGTTGTCCAGGCGAGTGAGATGCTGTCTTTGCTGACGCAATGGAGGACTTTGAGATGCGAATGCTTGGCATGTGTGGATGCGTGTAAGTTATGGTATAACGTCATGAGCCTGTTCATTCGCTGTTAGTCTGGGCCTAATAATTTGTGGAGTTTGGAAAGGACACATCAGTAATAACCAGTAACGACCATTAATGAACATACCTTCTTCGAGCTAGGAGACTACTGAAGTCTGGAGAAAATGACGGCATGGTGAACTGCACGTTCGCACGTGATTTGTACAGGAAGTGTCTGAGTTGAGTACCAGGCACAATATCTGTTGTGCTGGGACGCCCCTTTCGAACAGCTGCTTTGATGATTTCCATGCTGCCGTTCTTTTCCAATTGAGCCACGACATCGTCTCGCATCTGTTTGAGTTCGAAGAAGCTCTCCTTGTCTGCACTGATGAGGAGAATAGCAATCTCATCTTCTCGACTTTTACTGCTGGCTGTCGAGGGTCGCCCTTCTGGATTCGTGCTGTCTTCGAAGGCGCTCAAGAAGCTCACGTACATGTACAGGTAGCCTCTGTTGTTGAAGCCGGGGAGGCATACTGGTATCCAATTCTCCCCGCCACCAGCTTTCACACTGCCAGCTTCAAATAGCATGTTGAAAATCAATTGGAGGTCGCTCGGGTGCAGAGAATGTCTCTTCGGTCTCACGACACTAACGAGTCGTCCACCAGCCACAATCAAGCCATACAGGAGCTTCTCCGTACGTGTCTTCAGTAGAGTGTTATTAATCGTATGCCGTTGGGACTTCCGGATCTTCAAACACTCCAGAGCTGACAGTAGAGCTGATGGAGAGCCCTTGGTGAAGGTATCTGCGAGCGATGACAGTAAAGTTTCCGTGCCCTCCAGAGGTCGCCTCAGATCCGTGTTAGGTCTGTTGGTGAACAAGTGGGTCAATGTCGGTAATGTCAAGGTCGAGAGGATCTGCATGTACAGAGCCTCCAATTGAGCTCTCAGTTGGGCATCGCTTTCTCCAAGCTTGCTTATAGCCACAAAATACAGAGGACCGTCCGTGGATACCACGAATCTTGTACTCCCCGCAGTAAAGCCCATTAAAGGATCCTTGGCGCCCTGGAAGAAAGAGATAATGGTCTGTATGATGCCAATATAGCCATTAATGAGATTCTGGTCTCCGTGTCTGCTGTATATTGGCTTGCCCGCCGAAGATAGTATGAGATAGTGCTTGAGCTTTGACTTCCACTGAGAGAGGACCTCCTCTATTGACTTATTAGAATCACAACCATGAATGTCAGGGAACACTAACCTTCATTGCCACTTTTGCTGTCCAATGCCTCAATATCATCGAATTCGTGCTCAAAGTTGCTTAAAGAGTTATCCTCAAACTCGATATTCTCAAAAGGATTCACAGACTCGGCTTGTGAGGTGAGTAGTTTCCATGCTGGGCTCTGAGAATTAAGACCATCGTCCAATAAACTCATAAGATCTCCGTTCGCCTTCAATGTTGGAGCATAGCTCATAAGACTGGCCGCATCGTCGAAACTTCCCGTACGACTGACCTTCCTGCTAGGTGTGGTCTGCCCTCCTGATGTCTCTGAAAAAGACACAGCCTGTGATACAGCTCGACTTGCAGGAGTTGAAAACGTTCCCCTGGTGCCATCTGGGAAAGATAGTGTCTGTATATCTACGGAGGAGAGTGCTGTCGTAGGCTTGGCTATTGTCGACAGAGCTGGACCCGGCTTTTCTCCATTTTTCAGTAGAGACGGCCTAGGAGGTAGCGGTGGTCGTTCCTCTTCCTCGTCGCCTCCATCTCGATTGCTCTCTGCTGCAGAAACTGGCTCCTCCTTTATGTCCTCTTTGCGCTCGTGAGCGCCCTTGTCGCTAGCGAGTGTCATCGAATCGCCGGTTCCATGCTTCGGAGCACCCTGCACCGTCGCCTCTGTGTCGCTCTGCACATGTAGTCGTAGTTGATCATTGGCAGATGATTTGGAGACGTCTGGATGTCCCATAAGGCCCCATTGGTGTTTATTCACTGGACATCATGGATCGCATGGGGATAAGTTGAGGCGTATTGCTAAGACAGGGGTTCGCTCGGGACTTGCCGAAGTTGGCAGCCTTCCTCATCGAAAAGGCCACGCGGTCAGCCTTGTGTGATTCTTCAGAAGAGGCCATTCATGACTATGAAGAGAGCGTCCAAAACACTTGGAAGATGCACATAATCCCAAGACCATCCATTCGCTCAACGCAACACCATGGCCCTTGAGGCTGGTCGAGAGTCACCTTCGAGCTCTGGAAGAGCTTCACCAATCCCTAGGAAATGGAGGAACCAACAAGGCTCTGGTCTGTAAAATGTCCCTTCTAACTGCTGCTTTAGTTGTCCGTATTGAGAACTGACATAAAGTAGATGAGCCACCAAGCAAAGACAAAACATACCGTCGCTATGCCTCCGGAGTCGAAAGATCATTGTCGTTGTTTGACACAGCATTGCAGGAATGGGCAGACTATATTTCGTTTTTGGGGAGGCTACTGAAGGTAGGGAGATTATGGTATCCTCCTGCTCTCAGTTCTAATACATTTTCAGTCGTTACAAGCCCATCCCACCACAAATACTACAGTTCCCTCAAAGTCGATGGTCGCAAAACGATTAGCACAGTGCTTAAACCCTTCACTCCCTTCTGGTGTGCACCAAAAAGCTCTCGAAGTCTACGCCTACATATTCTCGATGATTGGGAAAGATGCACTTTCAAGGGACCTCCCTCTGTATCTGCCAGGACTTTCGTCCACACTGTCATTCGCATCCCTGTCTGTACGAGGACCCTTCTTGGATTTAATGGAAAAGTACATGCTTCAACTGGACCCTCGCTCACTCCGTCCCGCGTTGAAAACAATCATACTCGCTCTGCTGCCCGGCTTAGAAGAAGAAACAAGTGAGGAATTTGAACGGACGTTGAAACTTCTCGACGGTTTCAAGAGCTCGCTTCGACCACCCAATTCTGAGGATCTCGGAGAGAATCATAACAGTGGAGACGAATATTTCTGGCAATGTTTCTTTCTTGCAGCCATCACAAGTAATGGGCGCCGACTAGGTGCACTAGCCTACCTTGTCAGAAGCCTCCCCAAGCTTGGTCAACACTTTTCACTCGATACCGGTGATAACCCATCTAACGGATTAGAAAATGGAGGCACCGAGGGAATTTCTGCTCGCCTAGCAGAAATGGTGACTTCGCCCGAGCCAGGTCTCTTACTGAGATGTTTTGCTGCCGGTCTGGGGGATGAGCAGCTTTTGATCCAACGTGGATTCCTAGATCTTCTTGTTACTCATCTGCCACTACATTCGGACGTCTTACAGAAGAAAGTAAAGGCTGAAGATCTGGAACTTCTCATCACAGCAGCGGCAGGAGTTGTTTCCCGCAGAGAAATGAGTTTGAACAGACGTCTGTGGACCTGGCTATTGGGACCCGAACCCGTTGCGAATGAACATGAAACTGGTCCCGAATCCCCCACAACTGTCTCAGAGGACCCTCTTGGAGCTTCATCTTCCTCGAGAACTCGCTATTTTGAGCAATATGGACTCCAGCCATTGACGTGCGCCCTACTGAAGATGATCAATCGCGACTCCATCAACCCCGTTGAGCGGGCTCGGCCCTTCCGAATATGTCTCTCGTTGATGGATAGGTGGGAAATTGGTGGTCTGGTTGTGCCAGACATCTTTCTACCCATTGTCAACAGTGTCCGCAGATACAAAGACCAAGCAGCCACCAAGGCTGATTTTTCCGAGGTCCTTCGGAGTGCCAGCGTCTTTTTTGATGGCGTTGAGAGCGGACTTATCTGGGGTGAGATAGTCGGCCTCGTCGTTCAAGCTGTTGGTAGAGTCAAATTGTCTACCAATGACAGGGCTGACAAGCTTTCGCTTGTAAACTTCATCATTACGCATTTCAATGTGCGAGAAGAGGAGATGCTTTTGATTCATGCACCGCTAACGACCTTGACAATCCTAACGTTACTCCAAGATGCTGAAGAGAAAGATGCTGGAAGAATCGACGAGTCTCGAACACCTGCAGATGTGTCTAAACTTGCTTTGAGCATAGCCATGGATTTGATAGAGCTCATCCCAGAGAGAGCTTTCCACACTCGTCCATCAACGAGCCAGTCCACTAGCACTGCACAGAACGGAGATCACAGTCAAGCGCCAAGTAACCTTGCAATCCTGCAAAAGATCAAGACGTTCTACACTCAAGACCAGGGCAACTTGGACGCAGTTTCGCCCCCATACGCCTTCGGCGATCTGAGCGAGCTCCTGGTATGCCAAGCTGGTATCATTACATGCCAAAGCTTATCTGTTTCAGTATCAAGTGCTGGTGCTGGAATCAATAGCAAGCTATTGGTAATGATGCTAGCAAAGGTACCTAAGGTTGGCAGCGTAGATGTGCCCACACTTCTTTCATCTATGCAAAGTAGATTGTCCCTACCATCTCAAATACCGTTCCTAGCCCTCACCTCGATCATCTCTCTCGCTACTACCTTATACTCAACTTCCTACATATCTGCCGGCGAATTTTCAAGCTTAGTAGACCCGCTGGTTCGCCAGGTATGGTCATATTTATCAGCCTCACGACCAAAATACCACGTCGAGGCCGTGCGATGTCTCTGGCAGCTGCAGACGGCCCTCCCGCCTTCAAACCGCGAGATTGAGGCCGCTATCTGCTCCACACTGGTGGAGAAAGACCTAAATGGGACATTTGCACTCCGAGACGCAGACGCCGGCAGAAGCTTCAGCCTTTTATGGACCCATACTTTACAAGATATCGTTGCCCACGCAGACCGCAGAGCATCTCGAACGTCCATTACAGAAACAAAGACTGCAGCCAGGCTGTCAGGGCTTGGCAGCTTCGAGGTAATGCTTGCGAGGCCGTTATTCCTACTGTTAGACGCTCTCCTAGATGAGCGTACGCAACTATTTATGACAGTGAGGACCTGGTTACAGAATCTCGTAGGAATTGACAAGTACGTATTGCCTTTGCGACGTAGGACTTTTACTCATAGTTTCCCAGGCTCTTCCACCTATTTGTGGTGAAGTTTTCAGCCTTTGACTTTCTCCACTCGGTACCTGAAGAAGGCAAAGATTTCTTGGGCAGAGATTCGCCAACATATACGACTGATGATGACCTCGATCAATGCGTTTACTACCTCAAGACATTGTCAAACATATTGCGATGGTCTTCAGATAGCATGTGGGCCGTTTTGGCAAGGAATAATATCTCGATTGACGGCAGCCAGAAAGCTCTTTATCATATCAGTTCGTGTTCCGATTTTCTGGTTAATGGACGAGACTTGCTAACGACTCCAGCTGGCAAAGAAGGAAACGTCACGCTTCTCGAGTTCTTCCTACACGTTTGCTTGAGAATCATATGCGGCAGTCAAGACCCAGGAAATGCAAACCCAGAATTGCAGGTCAGCCAATTCCATCGGACTGCCTTGACTACCCTCCACCAGATTTTGCTTAGTCCATATGCCTTACCACTCGCCGATCTTCAACTGGAACATGTCCTCATCGACAGACTGACCAAGTCGCTCAAAGGACCGGACCCCTTCATCCAAGTTCTGCTCTTAGATGTGGTCTTCGATACCTTGAAGATCAGGGATGCAGCAAAACCAGAACCGCCCCCAACCTCGCCGACAGCTGAAATGAAACACTCAATAATATCGGATCCATCCCAAGCGTCCCGACTCTCTCTAACAACTGATCGTCACAGTAATTCTGCTCCTCTTCCTCCCCCTACGTCCCTTGTGAAATGCCTTCAGGCTGGCTTCAGTGCTCCAAGTAGTCGACCCGTTCTAGACAGCTGGGTGAGCTTTCTCGTGGAATGCTTACCTTTGTATTCCGACACAATTTTCCAGATTCTCATACCTTTGGTGGAAACGTTTTGCTCGCAGGTCGGCAATACTTTCAATGATCTTCAAAGGACGTTCAGAGAATCCGGACCTGTGACCCATGGATCTACAGCTCCAGAGTCAACTCTCATCTCTCTCCTGAACGGACTCGAGCATGTTTTAGCCAGTGGGCATGCTCGCCTTTTACAAGACGAAGCAAAAGCGCCAGTGGTGAAGAGCCCAGACCAGCCTCAAGGGTTCTTCGGAAATATGGTGTCTAATGTCTTCACTTCCGAGACTCCGCAATCAAGAAGCGCTACTGCCAACAATCGGCTAACGGTCCTCCTGACATTTCAGGATGCAGTCCGGATATGTTTCCTGATCTGGTCTTGGGGCGGTAAGGAGAGCTTGTTCCAGGACACAGAGTCTGCTGCGTCGTTCAACTATACTTCGCTGCGCATGAGGAACCGTGCCCGTCGCCTGCTAGAACACCTGTTCGTTGTGGAGGCTCTTGAATGTTTAGAAAGTGTGGTTGAGATCTGGAAAAAGTCACCAAAGTCTCCCAGCGAGCCAAGGTCACCGGTTGTCTTCAACCTCCTCCATGTACTTGATGGCTCGCGGCCTAAGCATACAATTCCTGCTATCTTCAATGCTATCTACAGCCGGACAAATCCCACTGCCTTGGATCCGTCACGAAAGTCAACTTTGACCTCGTCACTAAATGACACCGATCTGGTTGTATTCTTGGTGGAATATGCTCGGTCCTTGGAAGATGATGCCATGGACGAGATCTGGACGGATTGCATGACGTTCCTGAAGGATTTGTTGGCCAATCCATTCCCTCACCGACAAACTTTACCTAGTCTCCTGGAATTCGCGGCAATCCTAGGTGAGAAGGTCGACAACACAAATTTCGGTGAGCAACGGAGGATGAGAAGAGAGCTTGGTGTAAGTTGACCTCTATTGCAAGAACGAATGCAGCTAATTGAGTAGGACTTGTTCCTTCGACTCCTGACGGCAATATTCACAACAAGACCAATGGGCTTCTCAGAGACCGTAGATAACGACGAGAAGTCGTACCAGTCCAGACCAGACGATGTTGTGGGTATTTTAGCCTCCATTGCACCGAACCTTCCCAAGATTTTGCTTGAGCCCGACCGTATCCTCACTGCAGCCAATACAATATCAACGAGTGTTATTGTGCCGACGTTCAAGTCCAAGACATTCCCAGACAACGTCTCTCAAAGCACATTAGTTCTACTTTACCAGCTCGCTCGGTTACCAAATACCCAAAAGTCGTGGAAGAAAGACTTAGGTGATGCTTTCAACGATACGAGATTCTTTGCAAACTTGGTGTCACTAGTTGAAAGTGACTGGCTTCCTCTGATAAGACAGTGGGCCTTGAGCGACAAAGAGCGAATGCCTGAGCTCCTTTCTCGGTTGGTTGCTCCTACCACAGCAGGCATAGTCTTCGGTGTAGGGGCCACATCAGCAAGACTTGAAGCAGATCGGAAAACACAGCTCAATCTCCGTCGCATTGCGACGCTTATACTTGCTACGGTGGACGACAACTTTGTCACAGATTTGCCAGCAATGCAAGAAAAGATCGTTGAACTTCTCCCAGCTACCACGACTTCATCGCCATCATCTACTACGAGGGCAGATATCTATCTTCTTCTGCGAGCTCTCGCTCTCAAAACCTCTGCCATCCATTTTGCAACACTCTGGCCGATCATCAACGCCGAACTGAATGCAGTTATTTCATCAGTGGTGGCTCCTGATCACAGCGCCGCTTCTGAGACCTACAACAACCACGCAATTCTTCAAGCGTGCAAGTTGCTTGACACGCTTCTTTGTATCGCACCTGACGACTTCCAATTACACGAATGGCTCTTCATATCCGATACCATCGACGCAGTCTACCGACCCCCTCAATTCCAACCCGTAGCCTTGATCGATGAGCTCTCAGAAGAGCTCGGGTCTGCCGCCATATCCTCTGCAATCCACACCGAGTTTTCTGGATTGCCAGCTGCGAACAGTTTCATGCGCAGACCACTCATAGGACCCGGTGGTATCAGCGAAGAAGGATTGAATTTGGAAAGAAAGGATGAGCTGGTGGCTAAGGTATTGAGGCCTTTCTTCAGCCAGTTGAGCATTTTCGCATTCGAGAGCACATACTCGATGAGTCCTCCTGATTGGGAGGCTTGCAGGGCTAGCCTGCTGAAAGATCTGTTTGATGAGAGGAGCATTGTGAAGGCGTTGTAGTTGTAGGTGCGATAAAATAATTGCTTTCAAATCGAGAATTTACATCTAAAAGACCACCATACAGTGTACAAATTTTCGTTGTCAATCGCCCAAACCATTTCAGACAATGGAGTCAAGTTCCTTGTTATTCTTCTCAGGCACTGGTGGCGGCTTCTCCGCGCACGCATCTTCCTCTTCTCTCTCAATCCTCTGTTCCTCCGCAGCGATGAAATTGAGTGCCGGCCGAACAAAACGTTTACCAGAGAGCTCCGACACAACCTTAAACCCAATGACAATCGCGAACACCTGCCAGATCATGCCAATGCTTGTCTCGAAGATGAGTTCGAAAAGGAAGAGCTCGAGCCCGTTAAGCTTGCTGAATTCCTTCCCCTCAGAAGGCTTTATGGCGGTAACAATGAGCCTATAGATCCAGCTAGCGATGATGAAGGTGCAAGATTACCATAAAAAGTTGACGCTCCAATAGTATCAGGTCAAGAGCTCGTCTACAATAACGATTCGCGTGGCTGTTTTGAGGCTCAACTTAAGGATTTTGAGGGCCATGATGTTTGTAAAATTCGGACAGCTTCGGGCTGTTGCAATTTACATGCAAGTTGAAGAGACTTCGAGGCTACCCAATTCATATTTCGTCAGACGGAAGGTGGTGCGTGTCAAGAACGGAAGTAGTGATGCAGTTGTGCCAGCAAAACTCCTCGCTAACGGAAGGGGCTAGCCACGCATCCCAAGTTTCCGCTCTTCCTTCGCCCACGTCCAAAATGTTTTCCCTCTCCAAATCGGCCATCAAATCCATATTGACCAGGTACCTCCCTTCTCCTTCCTGCCTTCTTCATATCCCACTCCCGAAGTTCCTTCAAATAGCTCGGAGGTGATTTTGCAGCGTTTTTTTTGCTGGAAATTGCGTAGTTTCCGAGTTTATTTTTATTTTTAATTCTCATCTAGTAATTGTCCTCCTGGCAAGCTGAAGTGTATTTCTAAACATCTGCTAGCAATACCCCATCGCCCATATTACGGAATCTGACGAATCTTGCACCGAAATGTACAAGATATAAGAACGCCTCCAATGCATAATCCAGCATTGATCCTCAGCGCTAACTTTTCGATATGTCCGTAATTTTCCTTTGCTCCCTTGCTCGCTATGCCTGAATCACCAATAAACGCCAGCCAGTAAAGTAATCGCTAAGCCCTTGTATGCACGGAACGCCTTGCAAATCATCAAATGCTTGATATCATTCGTCGTCATCATCTCCTGTGCTGTCCTCTTCAACCTCTACGTCGTCCTCGCCGCCTTCCTCCTCGCCGCTCTCGTCATCTTCGTCCTCATCTTGGTTTAGGCCGGGCACGCTCTTCCATTGGACGTAGTCGTCCTCAACCCATCGCTTGCTGACTGGCAATTGGTATGGGTCGAATGGGAAGTAGGCATCAAGCTGATGCCAACTTTCGTTATTGCCTCCGTTGCCTGTATCTCTCAAAGCGCCATTGGCCAGGCTCGAAGAGAACTGACTCAGGCGTATTCGCTTGTTGGTCTCGAGAAGCGGGTAGACGTACATGAAGCGAAGATGGTGAGAAATCTTGGCGAATTCGGCGACGATTGGAGGCGAGCAAATCTTGAGAGGATTGAGTTTCGAATAGATGGTCCTGGAGAGGGTCTCCTTGATGCCTGGGGTCCAAGTGAGATCCTGACCGATGAAGGCTACTGGGTCCTCATCTTCGTCGATATCAGAGGCCTCGATCAGATCACGCCATCTGAAGCAGAATATGTACAGTAGAGCCTGCGTCATGGCATAGAACGTGCCATAGCGTCTCAGATCTGGTCCACGGCATGTGACCTCGTTCTCGGCCCGAATAACATCTAGATTATTACCGATGAGCTCGAAGACTGTCCGGACAACATTCGGCTGGACATGAGCTCCTCGAGCAACAAAGCTGGCAAGGTACGCAGCGGCAGATTGCCTCAGAACTGCAGGTCGACTGGTCTGGAATGCGAGCTGGACGCAGGTGCCAGCAAATTGATCCACAAGATGCTCAGCCGTCTGGGCGAAGTGGAAGAGGAGGAATTGGGTGTGTCGTGATCGGTATGTAGGTAGAATGATATTGACAAAATGATTGAGTAAAGTCTCAAACATATTGGCAGCTTCTATACTGTGTGGGTCGGCGAAATACGGATTGTAGATGTTGAAAAGTAGGTCGAGTATTGAGTCCATCTTCTCGATATTCTCTCTGACCTCTTTGATTCTCGCCGCATCGGTTTGGATTTCCTCATCGCTCGTCACAGAGTCTAGATCGCTGTCTGAATCGTCCGCATCGTTTTCTTCAGTGCTAGCTCTGTTCAATGCGAGGGCTTGAACAATAGCCGCAGCGACTTCGTCATCTAGGTCCTCCAGATCTACCTGCATTTGTACATCGATTTTGACGAGGCGGTCGGTGATGAGAGCAAACACATCTGACTTTAACTCAGGGGTGAATTCGATGAGCCGTATCAAGTTCTCGATGTATGTTATATGTTCCTTTTTGGAGTCGTCAGGAGATGGGAATTTGGAGGAAAGGATAGACGAGAGTGTTCCGCTGGCAGAGGGAATTAGTCGGAGTAGGTACTTGAGCGCCACATGAATCCTCGATGCGAGCTGGTCGCGATTGACATCTGGACATCCTGGAAGTCGACCACTGGAGAGCTTGACTGTGGAATCAGTTAGTGAGGCTCCTGCCGTGATTTGCGGGAAGTCTTACCTCCGTAGAAGTGGTTCACCAGCATTCCTAAGACCATGCCAACGTACGCGCCTTGCGCACTGGCCAGGCTCCCCAGGAAATGTACATAAGCCTTGACGAAGCCCTCATCTCTGCCCATCCACTCGCACCCAAGAATAGCCTTAACCAAGTCGGAGCAGTTCTTGTTCAGTAACGAGGCTTGGCTTGTAAGCGCAATCACATATGCCTTGATGTCGGCCTTCGCGTCAACCTCGTCTTCGTCCTCATCGTCATCTCGTCTCGGCGCAAAGACCTCCTTGATAACGTCGTATCCTTCGCTGTCATCCTTCAAATGTGCGTGGAGAGCTCTCTTGACTTCTCCTCGTACGGAGTCTAGACTTCTGCCTTTAACTTGATACTCCTCCATAACCTTCTCCTCGACTTCATCTTTGAAGGTTACCCGTGCCTTCTTACTCGGACTCGGTGGCGCAGAGAGGAAATCGTCACCGAGGCCCGCATCATCCACCTTGCGTACTGTGCCAGAGAGTGTAGCTCGTCGTAGTAGCGGTTTGCTCGGTTTTGATGCGCTTGACGCGGATTGCCTCACAATAGGAACGACGGAAACCATGGCGCTATCGTGATTCCTCGATGAATCAAGAGGGAGCTAGTTGGTATCATGGACTTGTCGTAAGGATGTCGAGGGCGAACAAAGCGAATGTCGAGGCGCGGTGCAGATGCAGATCTGAAAAGATTCACGACGGCCTTCAAAAGTTCGCTCGTGTGCCGCCTAACCATTATTTTTTGGTGGGTCCGTGCACGTGCCCCCGCACCTTAGTGGAGACAAACCCCGAGGCTGGAGGCGAGGCTGAGATGGCGACGACCTCATTGTCAAGATGTTTGTGCAATGTTGTGATGTATAAAGGATGAAATGTTTGGGTCTGGCTTTTGAAGTCCGCGATAGTTGTTTCATACCTTTGAAATAGAGATAGTCCAAGATGAATCTTATTGAGGAAGGAACCTGGACAGTTCTCCGAGTCAAGGAAGCAACTTCAAAAGAGGATAATCTTCTTCCAAGGGTAGGAATTAACAACTAAACCGGTGTGAAGCGTTTTGCCATCATCTGGAAGGTTATAATGCAATAGTATGAGCGGTCAGTTCTCTCTGAAAAGAAGCTCTTAGTTCGAAACTCGTGACCATGCATGATTGCAAGTGAGGCACAGCTTGTACAGATGAAATACATGTAATTATATTGGCTCTTGTTCGAGGACTGTTTATCCTACAACCTCACTGTTGATATTGCTCAGGTCTCATCCCTCCATACCTCCCTCCATCGACCATGAGCTACCCTAAGTCACTGTTGTTGCTCACATGAGCGAAGAAATCTAAGCGCAAAAATAAATTCCTCCATACTTTTGGCCTTCCATCATGTACAGCTCATAGGTATCTGAAAACGAACCTCGCCCATCCGTATCCACGGCCGGTCCGAACACCAATACCCTATAGTCAATACACCCTCAGAATATATCCCTAGCAGCCTCCCGGTTAGAACACCTGTACGCCGTGTGTTTGCTGAAGTTGCTGTAACCTAGTAGCTATCTCCACCCGTTGCGCCGTTGTGTCCACCGGAGACTTGCCCGCCGTAAATGCCTCCATAAGAGCCGCCGTGATCATCTGGTCCGTCTCCTTGTTGGCCAAGGATGTTGTTGGCACCAGGCTCACCAGAGAAGGTCGTGGACGAGGTCGCGTTTGCGGCCCCAGACCCTCCTGCTGCGGCCGACCCAAATCCTTGGCTGCCAGGTCGATTCTCGCCTCTTGTTGACTGAGTCTGCTCCGCAAGGTCAGCCTCTTCGCCAAAATAGGGACTCCCATAATCAGCTAGTCTCAAGGCGGACAACTCACTTCTCGATACTTAGAGAGGTATATCTTGAGTGCCTCTGCATAGTTCTCGAAGCCCAAAGAGGTCATCGCAAACAGAATGTCCTCCCCGTTGACGGTCTTTCGCTTCTCCTGGTGGCATTTCTCGGAAGCTATAGAGGAAATTAGTCAAGGCAAACAATTTGCTTGGGGATAGAGGGGTCAAACCTTCGCTTGTGATGAACGAGATGAACTCGCTCACGCACTCCTGCATACACTCCTTTGCTTCTTTGGCGATTTTGGCATTTTCAGGGAGGGCCGTTTTCATTATCCTCGCGACTGGAGCAAAGTTTCTTATGTTAGAATCCAGTTCACGACCTTTGGAGGTCTTCGAGGCTTTGGACGGGGAGGTGGCCGGAGGGGATGGAGACAAGGAGCCGTGGGACATGATAGGACATATGACCGCGCAGTAACACAACCAGACTTTGAAGCGTTTGCGCACCGAGCTCAATGACTGGCCAATTCTGGAACATCCGCGTGTAATCGACACGGTACTCGAAGCGGTGCCAGTCACGGCGGGCTTCAATATGCGGAGAATATCTCGGTGGGCAAATCAGGAAAAAGGGGGACGACTAACCATTTGCTATTGGAAGCCAGCGATCTTGCTCTTTCACCTCAAACTCGTAGGCCAAACCTGAAGAGTGTGGGTCTTGATTCATTTGCGCATCTGGGTCGTCAGGCGACTGTACACCTTCGTGCTCCGTTTCCTTTGGAGGACTCGCGGACATGGCTTCCTGTTAAAAGGCTTGCTGCAGCTCTCGGATAGTGGCTTTCTGGAAATTCCTTGGTTGACAACGTGGTCATTGAACAACGAAGACTCCGTTTCGAGGCGAAGTTATGCAAGACCTGCGTCAGATCAAGCCCTTCTTTTCTGACCTTGCGCTATCCAGATGTGGATGGCCCCGGTGCAGGCCTTTAGGGCTCGTAATTGTTGGGTGAGGGAATGACTGCTTGCTGCAGGTATCGGTATCCTGCATTGTCGCGTCAGATCTGAACAACTAACTGTAGCAGGACACAGAGGGAGCAGGGCTACACACGCTGGTTTGAGACCCCGCGGAGTATTTCAGAAGGCGAACCTGCACACTGCGCCTTGCATTAACCTGCGAAAGGGTCAAGTACGAGGCCGCAGAAGTGGATTGATGCGATCCGGATTTCCTCTCTGGTGGGTTGGGTTGCTTAGGAAAAGGTACAGTACGACCCCACGTCGCGCGGATGAATGCTGGAAGCCGGGCAAGGAAGCGATTGACGCACTAGGAGGATCGCGAAGGAAGAATGACCCAATGGACAAGAGTCGGTGTAGGGACGACGATGCGCGTTGGGGTACGGTGCGGTTCGGCAACCTCGAGAGTGTAACGGGGTGGTGGATGGTGGATGGGAGAATGAATTCAAAGCTTGGTCTGCAGCGAGCTTGTGTTTACCTCGCTAGTCTAGCGTGGGCTGCGTGAGCGTTGTTTGGGGGAGCCTTCTCAGGTACAGAATGTGCAGCGCTGGTGCAGCCTTGGAGATTTGACCAGAGTTTGATTTGACTGAACGGAGCAGCAGACAGGATGTGAGATCCAATGGAAAAAAGAGAGGCGACGAGTGAAGATGATTTGAGGAGGTTTCGACGCTTCGGAGGGCGCATTTACGCTTACAACCAATAACAGCGGCCGGCTGAATGAATTACCCGCCTGTCAACCCCATCGACTAACCTCAACTCATCTCGAGTCGTAAGGGGTACCAGTCAGCAGCAGCAGGCTGTCCTTTCAGCAGCACTTTGCCCGGGGAGGACAGACATGGAATCATTTGTGGCTTGATGAGATCTCACTGTCCGGCCAACTTGGGGGCCACTACATTACATTAGGCAGTCATGGTACGTCGTTGTCCCAGTTGTCCGGGAACAGTTGGAAGTACCTCCGTACCTTCAAAGTCAACTCCTCTCCAAGTCTCAAGGACATTCAGACATCTTTGAGATTAAGGGCAATGGTTCTATTCCTCTTTTGAGCTACAAGGAAGCAGACCGACTTTCCGGATATTTGGAATAATTATCACCTCTATCTTCATCTGCCTTGTACTGCTACAATACACCATCATCAGACTGTCTATTACACACCCACCCTCAGCTGAGCCAACTTCTATCTCGGCTCATAAATCCTGCCGGCCTTGCCGGATCCCATGGTCTTTCTTTTTCTCACATCTCGTCTATCTCAGATTTCGTCAGTCGAGAAAGCAGATGTGGGGTAAAGCGTTGTGTCGGTTAGATATCCAGATGCAGCTGCTCTATCAGTGAGGCGACGGCGAGGGGTCCATTTTGTGCTGTCAACCCATCGTCAGACGAAATGTCAGAGATCACAACATGCCACCCAGGGGAAAAAAGGAAGTCAGTGATGACGGCGATTTCCATTACTACCTGAAAAGCCGTTCCAAAGTCTTGGAGGTTGAAATTTCGACATCGCAATGGCATCCACACCACCAATTCGATATGTACGAGCAGGGGTGGGAGAAACAGCACATCGCGTCTCTAATGCGAACCAGCCTTCGGCAAGTTGCTTAGCAACCAGTCGATGCTCACAAAAGCTCAGCCTTCCTTTCATTGGGCAGCAATACAGCAAGGCGGTTGGGCGAAGCAGACGCGGCAGCCGCTGTCGAATAAAGCTAAGGCTTACTTGACTGGCTGATGCGTTGTACAAATTTCCAAAGACCTGGATATCATATGATGGAGGGGTGACGTCGCAAGATCCCTCGGCATGCGACTGAGATCGAGATTTTCTGAGCAAATCCGGGTCGCCTTGAATGTATTTAGGTTTGCGGGCGTAGGTGTGCTGCACGGGTGAAACGTTAGGTCTTCCCCGAAGACATGGAATCGTATATTCATCAACCCGTTATGATTGACCGCCTTATGACCCAGACTCCATACTTTTCCTAGCCCTACCACGCTATGCATTGACGTAACTTCCAAACGCCTTCAGCCTGGTAGACAAGCCCTGCTTCAATATCGGACTTGGCGCGCCGTAAAAAACCGTTGTCAAAATGTCCCGCTCATTGCTGGACAACTTGGATGTTGTTCTTTTTCTGTAGGAGCAGTTAGCAAACTGTTCTGATACTGCTCAGGCCCGAACTTGCCTTCCACTTCTCCATCTCCACCTGCTTGGCGTTGTATTCCTTGACAAGTTGCTGAAGCACATTCTGTAGCCCTTCCGCATTGATCTTTAGAGCAGGAACAACATCCTTCACCGTTCTCTCAACCAGGACGCCGTTTATCATCCGGAAACATTTCCTATCTGCCGGAAGCGGCTCGAGCGTTTCAAGGACGAGTCTGTATGCAAGAGCGGTGAGCAAACGTTCCAGCGGTGAGGTTCGTAATGGCATGCGAGTAAATTCTTGGAACCGCGCCTCCGATGATGATACCGAAGCCAGGCAGGATTAGATTGCATTAGGGATCTTGAGAGACGAACTTGTGTTCTTCAGCTGAGGATTCAACGTCACCGATCTAATTGTAGATGTCAGTATGGGTCTGATCGCTTGAGAGGCCTAGGTAGGAAAGGAGACAGCTCCGTTGAGGAAGGGGGAACCAAGAATAGCGCTTTCTTATTTCTATCTTGAATTTCCCACCGTTGATCTTGAACAATAGGAAGGGAAAGAGTTGGTCGCACCTTCGAAGCTATCTGCTGGAGGCCCTCCTTGTAGTTGGTATATTGATTCTGAAGCTCTGAGAAGAAGAAGTAAGTATACTCACACGAATAACACGTACAAGAGTTTTGGCTTACCTTGCTGCTTCCTTGCGGTGATTTGTTGCGCCATGGTGGTTATTGTTGTGAAATGCTAGCAAGTCCAAGGTCTGAGGAGCTGTCGGAGCTTTCAAAAAGTAGACGGCAAATCCCGCGTGCCGAGAACAACTCAAAATCCAGCACCGACAGATTTGAGAACATTTGACAAGACCCCACGCGACCTTCAAATTTCAGCTTGTCTCGCATCCAATCAGTCAATATGCATCCCCATCT
The DNA here is from genome assembly GCA_900073065.1 of Phialocephala subalpina. Taxonomy (NCBI): domain Eukaryota; kingdom Fungi; phylum Ascomycota; class Leotiomycetes; order Helotiales; family Mollisiaceae; genus Phialocephala; species Phialocephala subalpina. The sequence goes on from FJOG01000001.1 coordinate 1,615,560, forward strand.
GCACACAAAAGATAACACTGGCAAGAACAAAACTTCCTGGATCTGATTGGAGCATTTTGCTAAGTAACGCCACAGCTTGCGAGGAGGTTATGAACGCCCTCGACGAATGCCATGCTCGGGGTTTCTTATGGAAAGCAGTGGGCATGTGCAACGATGCGAAGACTCAAGTCAACAAATGTCTACGAGCTCAAAGACTAGAGCGGACGAAGCAGAATCGAGAGAAGGCGAAGCCCAAGAATGATGCGATCAGGGCGAAGTGGGCTGAGATTGATACCGAATCATGATCGAGTCCAATGGAGAGGGAGAGGACGATCAGGATGATTTGATGGCATACGGAAGGGTTCTTCGACACATGGGGCAGTTACAGGAGTTCGGCGATTATCACGCCACGGAGGTATGGAGCATTTGGAATGTACAATACCGGCGTCGAAGGGAAACTCCAATCCAACAAGCATTGTTCACTTTGAACCACAGTCCTCTATATCGGTTTTGGCAATTGCATATGACGGGTGGTTCTCTAGTTAGGAAAGTTAGGCCTCGGTTGGACAATAGCAGAGGACAGAAGATCAAGAAGCCATCAATTCATTGCTAGGACCCTGAACCCCAAACCGACATCCCGAAGCCATTTTCCGTCATTATTCCTTCCCGCTTCCAGTTCACTTCTTCAAGAAAGCGCTTCCATATGTGTAGAGGCCGTACAGGGCAAGGACGCTGAGACCGGCTGGCAGAGGCTTTTGGCTCCTGATAGCTCTTGGAATAGAGGAACCAGCGAGGATGATTGAGGCAAGAAGAGCGAGCTCTACTCCATAGGACAATCGGTTGGCGATACGGTAACCGCCAATGAGGTACTGTTGCGTTTGTCAGCTAGATGTCTGAATTGATAATGGACAACCCTACGCACCAAAGTTCCAACTGTAACACCAGCTACAGCTGATGGAATTGAGCCAGTCTTGATGTATCCGAAAGTTCCACCGCCAGCAGTGAGAGCGCCGAGGATGTATGCTGGAGTTTCAATTCCCTGGTCGTGTGAGCTTCCGCTCGAGGTCATGCTTGTAACATTTAGCTACTTACCATGTTTGCGATTGTAAGTAAGTTAGATCTGCAGAGACTTTTGTGAATTGTGTACTTGAGTATCTCAATCTGTTCTGAAAGAGAAGATGATGTTTACATCCCAAGACGTCTCGTCTCAAGCTCCAGCCTAAGAAATCACTGAGATGGATGTACGGATTTACCCCTCGGCGTCGCGCCTTTCCACCCTGGTCATCGCTAGTCTTGGCGTATTCTCCATATCGAGCTTCGTGGCCTCACAGCTTCAAAAAGTCCCGAGTAACAATTCAACATCCAACAACACAACAAATCCTCAAAACTTCCAATCACTACCCCAAATAACCATCTGTCATAATGGCACCAAAACGCACCGCACGCGAACCTACACCATCCGCAGCCACCACCCAAGCCTCGAGCACAGCATCCGTACCTGCAATTCCTACCAAAGCATCTCTCAAAGCAAAGGACAATCAAAGCCCACAGGAGGTTGCGTTGGGAATATGGCAGAACTATTTGGATACTACGCCGCAGAGAACGAAGCTAATTGATGTGTTCATGAGCTTCTTGGTTGTGGTTGGAGTGCTTCAATTCGTTTACTGCGTTGTTGCTGGGAATTACGTATGTGCCTGCTTCTGCTTCTGCTATTTGGACTGAGAATATGTACTGATCTTGAATGTGTAGCCATTTAATGCTTTCTTGTCAGGTTTCTCGTCGACGGTGGGACAATTCGTTTTGACGGGTACGTGGCCTTGGGATGTCAGATTTGGAATAGGTGCTGATCAGAAATAGCTTCTTTACGGATACAGACGAATGGAGAGAACAAAGCGGATTTCGGCGAGCTGTCTCCAGAGAGGTAAGTTGCGCTTTTCCAGGAATGTCTAAATATAGCTAATCCTTTCCCAGAGCCTTCGCGGACTTCGTATTTGGAAGCTTGATCTTGCACTTATTCTGCATCAACTTCATCAACTAAAATGTATCATACCCAATGGAGGCAGATTCTGGGAAGTGTAGGAATAGCAAAAGTCATCACGGATCTTTGAGTGTCTGGTGATAGAGGCACAATAGGCACAGCATGGGCATGGACATATGTTAGGTGCCATTCATCTGGGCGTCTAGGTGGTATATTGAAAACAAATCAAGACTTAGTCTACACCACTATCCTCTGCTTTCTTCTCATCCACTACTGCCTCAGCGGCCGCCTCTTGAACTTTTGGTGGCCCACCAGCCTTGGGAGGGCCACCTGTCTTGGGCGGTGGAGGAGGCGGAGTGCTTTTCGCACCTGGTGCATAATCTAGCTCCCTACTCTTCTTCTCTCCTTCTGTGAAGTAATCGTCCATGAACGCTTTGTTGGGGGCGTGTGAATGTTTCTTCTCTTTCTTCCCCCTTGGTGGTCCTCCTATAGGCGGGCTTACTATCTGTGCTGGAACCAGTAAATCGCTTGGGTCTGAGGTAGCTGCCGGTACTAAATACTCTCCAGAGCCAGACAGTGGTCTAGGTTCCTCGTTCGAGAATCGAGCGTTCTCCGTATCAAATAATGTTTCTCCGGGCCCTGCCAAAGGCTCACTCAGGGGTGCTGGTAACCTATGCAAAGCTCCATAACCCAGTACACATCCCAAGGCACCCTCTCCACCCCAGTCTCGGCTTGGGTGGATTGTGACCTCCCTCGTAACATTATATTCGTTGTTGTAGACGTACAGCCGTAGCGGTCTTCCGATATGATCCTCAACCAACTCTCCCAGACCTGCTTCGCCGTGCAATACACCTTCTGGAGTCCCAAGGATATAGTCACTGTATGGAAGAAGACCTGCGAGATCTGCGGGAGAGTTTGCAGGCACATCCAGAATGTGCCATATGTTTGAGACGGTGTTGATGGATGCCCATTGAAGGGTAAGACCGAGTGATGGACTTGCTTCTGGTACTGGGATGTGGATCGTTCTCGTTCGTTGGCCCTACGTCTTCTTAGTACTTGAATGACATGTAGATCTTCTAAGAGAAGTACCTTTGCACTCCAGAGACCAAGAGTTACTGTGCTCCCTGCACAGTTTCGGATTTCTTGGGCAAATAGGTTTGGGGTAGAGTCGTCCTAGAACAATCAGCTAAACATCTACGCAGATTTGGAGATAGACATACAATCATACGGCCATTTATCCCAACTATATAGTCGAACCATGGCTCAATAGCAAGCTCTGGAGACTTGTTCCGAAGCACTTGAAAGCCAAATGCACCATGGTCTGATCTCTGAGCTGGAACATCGGAGTCCAACCGGGAAATAAAACGATTCAGGGCGTTGAACATTATTGCAGATTGAGCTCTTTCCCCAGAGAATGTAAAAGCTTCTAGAATAAAGTGAGTTGAGATGTTGTTGTTCCTGATTCCAGCAATCTAGGTCCCTGAAAGCTAAATAGGTTAGCTCAGCCTCATGGCCCAAGCTCCTACCTGAAGTAAATTTCTCACGTGAAGATATTTCTTCAACTTTCCTGAGAAATAATTTAGTGAGAGAATGTCAAGGGGAAGCGCGAGGATTTTGGTGGCTTCTAGAAGTTGTTTGTACCTGGCATCCCAGAAAGTTTTGAATGTCCGACTGACAATTTGACAGATTAGCCCCATTTCATTGTCTGAGCAGCCTAGGGACTTCCAACAACGAGCTCAGGTTTACTTCATCCGGATTCTACATAACTCATCCTATGAGGGTTGAAATATCTGTTTCTCGAATGGGGATCTATTCATATCTATGGAAACGAGATCAGAAGCATCGACAGATAATTTGAAAGGACGTGCAGCAAAACGTTCAGAGCGGAAACGACGAGAACTGGAAAAGTTACTTCCCTTAGCTGGTCCAGACCTCCCGAATACAAATTCGTTGGAAGATACTCCTTCAACCGTGAGACCTTGGCAGTCTCTTGAAGCAAGACGCAGATCCACTTCCGACCAGGTTGTCATTGAACAGAGGTCAACACCGGATCCCTTTTCGCCTGAAATTTCCAAGAAACAGAGCCAGAGAGGGAAAGGTTGCAAAACATCCCTTCCGGCCGCTTCTCCGGCAAGTAAAGGGTTGCATAAAAGTCGAGTCACCAATATTAAGTCGCTTCAAAGACCAGGGTTTCTATTGCAAAGAATCTCAAGTCGCTTCAGGTCTTCGGCATCGAAGACTCCTACTCGAAGTGACAACATAATTTCCACTGCCGATCACACCACGAGACTGTGCCACTTCTTCAATCTCCAGCATATTCTTCCCACATTATGGCAGCTACAGAGACAGCAGTGGATGGTATTGCCAAGACATTTCCATTGACTGAAGAGTGCCACCACTACACTCGTCGACAAGATGTGGAATTCGACATTCAGAAGTAAGTTTTCTTCCTCGAATGGATCTACAACAGCTAATTGTTCACAAGATATTGGGGCCAACGCTACAGCATATGGTCATTGTACGACGAAGGCATTTGTATGACAGATGATGCCTGGTTTGGTGTCACTCCCGAACCTATTGCAAAGTATTACTTCCCACCCCTTTGTTTTTCAACCATCTGACGGACAATAGCAAAGTAGCAGAAGACTTCGGAGGACTTGTCTCTCCTTCGAAATCGGTCTTGATCGATATGTTCGCTGGCGCAGGTGGAAACGTGATCGCCTTTGCACTATCAGAGCGATGGTCAACCATCATCGCCATCGAGAAGAACCCCTCCGTCATCGCATGTGCTCAACACAACGCAACCATTTACGGCGTGGCTGATCAAATAACTTGGATCAACGACGACTCTTTCTCCTACATGTCAGCCTATTCGTCTTCAATTGACCCTTCGAAGACGGTCATCTTCGCTTCACCGCCGTGGGGAGGTCCGGGCTACAGGTACGACGAGATATTCAATTTGCAAACAATGGAGCCGTATTCACACAAGCAAATTCATGAAGCCTGTAGGGGCATGGACTCGGCGTTGTTCCTGCCAAGAACCAGCGATCTGAGACAGATTGCGAAATTGACACCTGAAGGAAAGAAGATCGAGGTGGTGCAGTACTGCATGGAAGGAGCGAGCAAGGCTCTAGTGGCTTACATTCCAGCTTCTATATGAACCCACTCCAAATTCAGCAAATGCCATAAAGAAGGAAGGCCAACGTGGGTCAAAGATGAATGTCCGACCGAGTGTGGTTGATCGAAAGTGGTGGAGGGTTGACTTACTTACCTCAAATACCACGAGAATGTTGCGGATCAGAATCGGCGAAGGGAAGTTACCCGAGAACGGGAGATTAATGGGGAAACAAAGGATTGCATGGAATTACTATCTTTGGCATTTGTCGTGCCTTGACGCCTGGCGTCAAATGGGGTTTCTGTTGCATGTCGCAATGCTTGTTCCTGAGGCAGGCTCACATTAGCAGCCAAGATGGGTTATGGAGCCATGCAAGCATTGCGCATCTGCTGCAGTAGGCAATGCAAAAAGATCAAGCCGAGGTTTCTCGACCAATCGATTCGTAATCCACAAATTTTTTCAGAGAGCGCGATGATAGAGAAGGAGCAGACTCGAGAATTGATCGATTTCACAACGAAATATCTTTTCCTAGTTGACCTTTGTGAGGGAGATTTCACCTAGCCTCCAAGGCCAAAATTTGCATTCCACTACTCCTTCGCCATATTCCTTCTATCAATTCAATCGTTTTCGGAAACCATGCATACCTACAAGCGAGCAAAGGAGGGGAAACGGCTAGGATCTCGCAAAGAGACCAAGACTTGGCTAGAAAACAAAACTTGAGGAAAATTGGAGCAGACCTCTAGCCCAGACCTCAATTGTTCCAAAGTCTAACCTAAGTTCAACATTCCGAAATATCATAATTGTCAATACTAGAAAGCTACTTTCCCGATCTTGTTCACCTCTGATTCTCATGACGCCTCTTCCTTTGTGACTTCGATTTCACTGAAGTCCCATTTCGAATCCTTCTCACTTGTCAATGCGATTGACCTTTGACCTTCCCCTTGTCTGAAGGATCCCACGCTTGTCCGTTTCTCCATTCCTAAGCACGCTGCGGGTCTGGGACATTCATGCTGGACTGTGATTGATCTTACCGTGGCCTCCGCTGTCTCCTATGTTCTCCCCAGGCACTCGCTAGCACACTCCAGTTCCTACCCCTGACTTCCCACTTCTGCATTTTCCTAAGTACGGCCCTGGTCTCGGACAATCAAGAACGGACTCCAGAGTAAACTTATCTGTCTAGCCGTGACCATAAACATGTCGAACCGAAACCGCACTTGAGGTCTCTACGCTCGACCACGCTCCTCCAGCCTGCTTAGTCGTCGAGATCCCTCATCGCACGATTGGCTCTCTTATACGCCCGATTTGGGAATAGAGGGACCCACGATAAAAAATATTTTGCTTAAGCCAAATCTTTTCTTTGCTGAGATCTCCATTTCTTCATACAATTTTTTATTTGTCAAAATGAGCAACAACTACAACAACTTCAAGCCAAGCTGAGCCACATGGCTGCTGGCAGCTTTGAGCTTCGGTAAGCTACATTCTCTTCTTTTATTGCCCCTCTTGAGATCGCGAAAGACTCCTCGCTTTGAAGAGCAGTAGGTCGTTGTTGCAGCACTGGAGAGCGCGCGCGCGCGCGTTTCTCGAGTCTGCAATGACCTTCGAACCTAGCTCAAAGCAGCATCTCCTTCCATTGCCCCTTTTCAAAGCTCGCGAAAGGATTTCTCATTGCCTTCTCTTCGGGTTGAAAAGGGAGAGATCGCAAAAGGAGGAGATCGCTACTCAGTGGTGGGTGCCCTTGCTTGACAGCAATGAGTTCTAGCTCAAAGCACCGCAGCACAACGCGATCCAAGCTCGAGGATCAAGAGAAGAGCAGAAAATAGATAATAAGAATGCGCTGACAATACTTCCAGGCTCACTGACGCCCTCAGGGACTGGCCACTGCATTCTCCCGCTCAGATACCCCCCGGTAGTATATACTTGCGTATGCCCCCTTTATAATCGTCCCTTCGAAGACTATACTACTAAGTTCAACGCCTAGTTCGGTATGAAGCTTGCCTTCGGCAATGCTCGAGAAAAGGGGCTGGCCCCGAGTAAATTCACTTGGGCGTCACCATCGAAAGCCAATTCGGCTCGAGTGAGAGACGAGCGCGTGAGCTTCAGGTCCTTTGAGCTGGTCTCAGGACCTGAAGCGAGGATCGCGCTCTCTCGATCTCTTGAGCCACGACAACCAGCACTTGCGCGATTGTACGTCTCGTCTGATACCAACTCGACAGCGGAAATTCTGACTAGTCTCAAAAGAAAATTCCGAACCAACAATGAGTTCCGACAGCAGGGTAACTCCCCTGCCGATCCTGGCGGGGCTCTGGGAGGATTGGGGCGAGAACTACCCGAAATGGAAGAAAGGGGAGGAGGAACAGGAGGAGATGGCGGGAAACGTAGAGCTGGACGATGCCACCCTGAAATTCGCCGGAGTTGCAAGGATTTTCAGGAAGCATACGACGAAAAGTTCCTCGCCTACAAGAGGCTTTTCGGACGGAAAGGAGGGAGGAAGGAAAACCGGGAGTTGTATAAGGGGTGGGTACGGAGCCTGCGGAAAGTTGGAGGTATGATCCGTCTGTAGCCCAGAGATTGGCGGAGTGGAAAGCTAACAGGCAATAGCAAGGGCCGCCATCGAGGAGGTGGAGGGGGAAAGGGACTTCTGGCGGACACTCGCACTGTCCAACGGAAGTGGGGAGGTTCTTGAGAAGAATCTTCCCCAGGTACCGGCTGAGAGGAGCCTGCCCAGGCCCCCTCCGGAGAGCATCGACCATCGGCAAAGTCTATACTGGCAGCAGCAACTTCCCAGCACCTTTCGAGTTCCATACGATGAAGGCCACAGGCCGCTGGTCCTGGTGGACTCATCCACCGGGCCATGCGCGCCGAGGTCCCCGCTCCCACCACCGCGGTGTTCTGGCTGGCGGGAGTTGGCACTTCCAAGTCAGAACAAGGAGTATCTGGAGGAGATGGAGTCGAGGTTGAAGTGGACGTTAAAGGTCAGTCGCTCGCTTGGACACAAGGGCTAGGATTACTCATCTCGGCAAGCGCCGTGGCTCTAGCACAGACGCTGGCGTTGATGCAGACACGCTCGCCATTCTCAGACTCGGCAGCTGGAACGTCAAACTCCAGAGATCGAGCTCGCAACATCGACTCATTCCCCAACCATCATCACCACCATCTCCGCGATGGAGAATCGGCTTCAGATTCGGCCTCCGCAGGAAATCAGTCTCGTAAAAACAAAGGCCATTGAAGATGCACGCAAGGTCCAAGCCCAAGTTATCGAGGAGTGCAAGAGGAAGGGGAAGGACCCGCCGCCATACGTGTTAGAGGAACTGATTGGCAAGGGCAGTTTTGGGCGTGTCTACAAGGGGTATGTTCATCAACCTCGTCACGTGGGCCATTGATTAATGTCAAGAACAGCAAGGACATGAAGACTGCCGACATTGTTGCTATCAAGATCATTGATCTCGACGAGAGTGACACCCTTAATCCTCGCCTGGCCAACTCGTACGGCGATTTTATTAAAGAGATCAACGCTCTTACCACGCTCGGCGAAAGCAAAGCGAAGAACATCAACCACGTTATAGCGGCCCTGCCTGTGGGTAAAGCCATGTGGATGATTACCGAGTATTGTGCTGGCGGTAGCGTTGCAACTCTGGTAGGCAAAAGCTGTACGCGCCATCAGAATGACTTCCTGACCATCGAATAGATGAAGCCCACGAGCCCAGGAGGATTGAGCGAGAAGTGGATTATTCCGATTTTGCGAGAGGTCGCCCTTGCACTGAGGTGTGTTCACGAAGCTGGAATCATCCATCGTGACATCAAATGTGCCAATGTTCTCGTCCATGAACAAGGAAACATACAGGTATGTGACTTTGGTATTGCGGGAATCGTGGAGAGCAAGCTCGACAAGAGATCTACTATCATCGGAACTCCCCATTGGATGGCCCCAGAGATGTTCAAGGAAACGACTATATCCTATGGCAAGGAAGTTGATATCTGGGCCTTCGGATGCATGGCTTTTGAGCTTGCAACAGGCGGTCCACCTTTCGCAAGAGAGTACGCTCCTGACCAACTAGCGGCTGTATTGCAATCACAGGTTCCACGGCTCGAGGATACAAACAAGGTCCGATTCTCCGATGGACTCAAGAGCCTTGTCGCTTTCTGCATTCAAGAGGATCCTAAGGCTCGCCCTACCATAGAAGACGTCCAGAAACACTCATACCTCCTCAACACTGAGTCTAGCTATCCTGCATCCAGTCTCCGGTCTCTCGTGGGTTCGTTCAAAGTATGGGAATCAAGTGGCGGTAGTCGAAAATCTTTGTTCTTCCAACACCCTTCACAATCAGCTGTCCCAGATCTCCCCTCCGCTGCTCCAGCCGACGAGGGCTGGATTTTCAGTACTACCGCAATGTTTGACCTGGAAGTATCTTCAGGCTTCGATATGAAAGATGTTATGGATGCGTATGGACCAGCTGCCACCACCGGCTTCGACGAAGATACCGCTCGCCCCACTCCACGACAGCTTGGAAAAGGAGGAAGGCGACGACCACCACCAGAGGCTCTTAAACGTCTTCCAGGTCCACTAGAGAAGCTCTTTGACCCAAACACTATGACTAATTACGAAGAAAACTCTCGCATACATTACGGCGCCCCGATACCACCACCTGCTACGTCCGAATTACCACCTGAGCCTGAGCTGCCACCTCCTCCTACCCATGAACGCCAATCTAGTAGCATGTCTGACTTACCACTTCGGGGCTCCACTACGGGCACTATGAACAGGGAATCGCTGATTGATATGGATCTCGGTTTCGCTCCTCCAACAACTTTCAATAATATGGACACGATTCGCGCAAGTACTCGACCTGTCCACGATCCCATTGATGACGACTACACACCACACGATTTCAGCAGGCCAGCCCTGAGTGATCCAGCAGATGTGAATCCTAATCGCCACACTCAAGACTGGAAATTCCCCGCTATGGCACCACCGGCTTCTGCAGACCCCGAGCTTTCAAGGTTTCCAATCACTTACGATCTTCCTCGGCCTGCCGTCACTCCTGGTTCTGGCGGTCGACCTCCTCTAGTTCATCACCCAACAGAACCGCTTGGAAATAACGCATTCGGTGGAGGTCTTCAACCCTCACTTACCTCAGATCGCACATCGATGCAATCTCTGATTGATCTGGATATGAGCTTGCCTGATACAATACCAGAATATCGACCTTCTACTGCCAACTCCGACGTTGGGTCTACCACGAGTGAGCATCTGGTATCTGCCAATCCCTTTGAGCTCGAGAAGCATACATCGTTTCCTCCACCTGTCTCTGGCGTACGAGAGCCGTCTATTTATGTTTCAGATGACTCAACGGCTTACGAGATTCGAAATGGCAATTCATTAAGGGAAGCTGCAGAAATGTCTGACTTCTCTGCATCTGACGCGGAAGGCAACGCCATGGCGGATTCTCGATACGATGACGATGGGTACTACGTTGTCAGTAATCCAGCTACCAATGGTAACGGCACACAAGGCTCAACTGCTCATATAGACGACAGACAGGCTTTCGATTCATTTTCAATGCCGCCACCACGTCTGCCAAGTTCACAATCTTTGCCCAGGGATGACTCCATTTCTACCATAAGTTCAGGACCACTTGGAACTTTGCCCAGGCTAGAATCCCTTTCAAGCTTAAGTTCGGGGCGTTCAGGACCTTTGCCCAGTCTAGAATCCATACCAACCACATCCATGCCCAAGAACAACTCCTCTACCTCCTTCAGCACCTACTACAGAATACCGCCACTTCCAGACGCACCGTCCGTTGATGCTTTGAGCGGTGTTGCTTCACAGGAGGACATGTCTGAGGAAATCACGCGGATGATGACTTCTATGTCTCAGAACCTCATGTCGTTCAAGGAGATCTACGAAGACAGCTCTCTCGTTCAGAAGCGTGGCTCACTCCGCCGAGAAGCCAGAGACCCTGCTGCTAGTGGATAGGTGCTGTTTCTACATTTGTTGGAATATACGATTACGAATTGCTAGCTTGACGGTCTCGCGGAGCATGAATTTGGCGCTCAATACCTACTTTTTGTGTTGTACTAGAACCTTCACGAGCTCATAGCGCGGTGTTTGTCATCTGGCAGGAAGATTTCCCAGATCCAGACGTAATTGACAATGCAAGAATGCTATTTTACCTGACCTTATACCCTTTTCTGTGACCGTGATCTCTTCTCTGAGATCTACGTTCTGTCTGCAATGGTTTGCGCGATGGTCAACGTGCTCGATTCGAAGATTTCAGTGACCTAGATCCTTAGCTCCAGCTGGGCTGGTCGTGGGTTAGAGCTCCGGGACCTCCTTGAGCACGGGTAGATGTTGAGCCAAGTTGGTTGTGGCCTGGAGCTTGGGCATCTTGTCGAATATCGCTATGAATATCTGGTCGAGATACTGGAGTAGCTTGGCCTCCGTGTTGCCGGTGAGGTCTTCTAGTTGGCCGCTGCTCAAGTTTCCGCTCCAAGTTGGGTTCGGGTGGGGAGATGTTGGTGTGAATATGGGTATCAGAGTATGCGCAAGAGCATTAGGCGGCTGTGCATCGGCCGCAAGGTTGTTAGCCGTTGCAAGTATAACCAAACAGAGCGCAAAAACCACAAGGATTGCACTGCTCTTGAGTAGTCATGGAAGCTCTCGTCAACCCTTTTGATCAAGAGCTTGCTTCTCATTATTTGATCGACCAACGGGGGAGTCTTGCGGATCGTGATCACGAGGGAAAAGTTGGTTCAGAGGCTCAGCGGGGTACATTGACTCGTGAGGATTGTGGTAGAAGTCATACATCTCGGCATCATATTGAGGAACGAAATCAAATGCATCGACCTAATTAGCCTCTGCATTAACTTGCTTGATATTTTGTTTCTGCTGTTGAGGGGAATGCTGATTTTGATGAGCTGTTTTGAGTTATTTCTCTTAACGATGTTCGGTCGTTGGCCGGATTGTAATCTTAATAGACGATGTGGTTCCTCGCGGTCTTGATTGTGGTGTCTGGGTCAGGAGCAGCAAGAACTTACAGGAATAACGAGAAATGCCAATACCCAAGCAGGCTGATTGCACGGAGTGTTCTTGCTAGTGTCTTATTATTTCGGTCTATGCCACAGATCTCCTGGAGCATATCCATCGCATCACATCATCTACCCCCTGTACCGCTCACTCAAAAACTCGCCAAATCCCCCATCAACAACGCCTGATACCTGTCCACCACCTCCCTAATCCTAACCAACACCCCCGCGCTCAACATCCTAACCCTCTCATCCTCTTCACTTCCACCACTCCCCATCCTCCCAAAAACACCCTCAACCCACTCCTGTGTCTCCAACATCTGTCTTCCATGCGCTTCCACCAACCTCCTCTTATCTTCATTTAGCTCTAATATAGTCATGAATCCAAATAGCAACGCTTCCATGATCATGATATCGCCTATACTCTGAGTCCTCAGACTCAATAACAAGTCCCAGAATTCGGACGTCATTTGTAGAAGAGATAGGGTGTTTGGACCGCTGGCGTGGAGGAGTAAAGAGAGGGTTTTTATGTAGAGGGACAAAAGGTAGGGTTGAAATATCACATTCGAACCGGAGGATGATCCGTATGCTTTGAGGTAGATGAAGAATCGTCCGGTTAAGGGGAAGAAGAATCCGTCTGCGACTACTTTCGCGAGAGAGTTGGCAATTGGTTTCTTTCGTTTTTTCTCGACGGCCATGCGGGAGCTGAAGGTGCGGATTTTGAGGATTGAGGGGCCGGTTAACTTATCTGCCAACGAGGCAGCCATTGGGGCGATCATTGTGTTGGAGAGTTGGGTGGAGAGGGAATCCAAAGGAGATGGTGGTCCTTTGGGTATTTTTGGTGATGATGATTGGGGAGGATCATTGACGTAGAGTTTGTGCATGCTTGGTGGGAGAGTTTTGGTTGGGAATGAGGACGAGGTGGGAAGAGGCTTTGAGGTAGAGAGAGCTTCGTCTTCTGCGTCGAAGCCTCCTAATTCGCGAGCTCCGATGCCGAGGGTAGTGAGGACTGAGGCTCGCTGGGAGAGAGAGTAGTCGCCGTCGAAGAAGGTTTTGGAGAACCATCGGCCCATTTTGAGAGGTAGGGCGATGAGGATGGCGATCATGCCTTGTATTCTTAAATCTTGGAAGTTTTCGATTTCGTATTTGTCCTGCAGCCCGACAAGCAGACCTGCTAATTCTTCGGCGTGTGAGGAGACTTCTGTGCCAAAGTTTGCTTTTCGTCGTATGAGTGGTGCTGCTGTTGACAGAGCTAGCTTCTGGCGGTCGTAGTTGTCGGTATCTCGCAAGTATGTAATCAAGTCACGAATGTAGACTGGAGCTGTTGGTTTGTTGCGAGTGACCAGAGTAGCATCTTCATCCGAATCTTCGACATCCGAGTCGGGCTTTGCGTATGGTACCAAGCCGTCGTCATCCGAGTCTTGCTCTTCTTCCTCACTGTCTTCAATCTCTTCAATAGCAATGATCTTGGATCCTGTAGGTCTTTGCATTGGCTGTGATGCTGACTTGTGGGCTCGGGGTTTCGCAGGTTCGGATCCTCTCGCCGAAGATCCAGGGTTTAGAAGTTGGATGGGCCCAATTGTATCCATCACGTTGACCAAGCTCCTGAACCATTTGGCTTCAGCAGTCGCCATGTCGTCAACCTTGAATTCCATCCTCTTGTCTCCTTTGTCCACAAGACTAGAAAGCGCTTCGCCCACAGCCATGCCTAGGAAGCGGGCACGAGCAGATGATGTGGCCAGTCTATTCGAGACCACACTCAAATGACTACCCGACCTCATCATCATGGTGAGACGTAATGGAGCCGTTCGATGGACGTAACCGGCTGCTAGCAAAAGAACTTGGGCATGGACTTGAAAAGGTCAGTAAACGTAAAGTGTATAACAGCTTGGACCATACCTTCTTGTTGAAGCGTCGGAGTATGCTTGATATAAAGCTTGTCGCCAAATTGCTGCAAGCTTTTGTCTAGCACAGACTCTACATCCGATATGGAGGCTGATATGGCTGCCAGAGCAGCACGACGAATAGCAATTCCCTCACCAGCACCAGCTCCAGAGGAACTAGTCAGCCAGGAAACCAAATGACCTTTTCTTGTCTCCGACTTAGCAATGAAAAGGGCGATCGACCCCGCAACGGCGGAGACAACGCTTGCATCTGATTGGTACCAAGTGGGATTGTCCTCAGTGGTAACGACTGCTGACAGATACTCTGTTGAGAGGAGTTTCAGAATCGCATAAAGCACATTTCGTTGTTCAATATTGGAGAGACTTCCTAGAAGCTTCTCAAAGTGAACCTGATATTTGACATCTCCAAGAACTAACGAGATCAACAGCTCCTTGACGATACTTTCTGAAATTCGTCAGTACTCATGTTCCGAAGATCATAGAAAACCATACCTGAGTGCCCCAAGCGCAGTGACTTGCTCAGCAACTCACCACAGTTGCTCCATCCATTGTCTGACTTCGGGTTCAACGACTTTGCCCAAGACGAGATGTTCTGAGAAAGCCAAAGTCCATACTGCTTTCCATCTGCAATCCAATGTCTTTCTTGGAACGTTTTACTCAGATCATTGATGACATCCTCTGCTTCAGCAGATATGCCTAATATCTTGCCTCCTCCAAATGCATTCAGAAGCTCGTTCCACACAGCCTTCTGCTTTGGGGCGGTATCACATGCTTTGCAGATCTGAGTCCAAAATTTGGAAGCAGTCTTAGTCCCTTGGAGAAGAGCTTGCAATAGTTGGAGAAGTATTGCTAATATCTCTTCAACGTTGCGTCCGCCTATTTCCTTCTTGCTAGCTTTGGCTTCTTGAACTTGCTGCTTGAGCTGTAACAAGACTGCGTTTAGACCAGTAACACTTCGAAGACAAGACAGAAGTAGTTCTAGTTCTGCTGGGGACTTCGGTCTTCTGGCTGCACCCTCTGAGCTCTTGACCTTGCGCGGTTCATAGAGAATACTCCAGTAATTGGGGACGACGTCCGAGACCAACGTATGGACAATCTGGGCAGCGAGTGGACTTGGAGAAGTAAGATCAAACCCCTCCTCATTGTTGTCTAGGTAACTCAGCGTCGATACTAGCGTCGCATATTCAGGTTCGTTCCGCAGAACCTCCAAAGCCTCTGTTGGTGTTGTTGCTTGAGAAGGAGCGACTTGCTTGGGAACCTCGACCAGGGCGTCGCCAGGATCTTCCTCTGCTCTTTTGTAAGAAGTACTCACGGGAGTGAGTAAGCCCTCCATAACTACATCAGAACAGAATCCTTAGATGATTGAATGTTTTTGAAGAGCTTTGGGAGACGAAGAGGCGTCCAGAGGTGCTAGCTTCATGCAGGTGGATAAGCGATAAGGCTGCCTTGGGAATTCAAACAGCCCCTCTTGAAGCTTCCTTCCGTGTTGAACATCTCCTTCAAAATGTCTCAACCACTCATGGTGTCTGCTACCATACCTGGGCCTTCCCCAGCAATGGCGTCACGATGGTATATTGGTGATCCTTGAGTCCCTTCACCGAATCTGCGCTGACCCTTGCACAGGCAATATCTCGACAATGTCCGTAGGCACACCGGCCCTTTCACAGATCCAGACATGTTCGATACGAGCGAAGCGGCGGTTGCCCAGATCGAGAAGATGAAGATCTTGTTAGTCAGAAGCTTTGCGCTTTGAGAGATTGCGCTGACCCTCCTCTAGAGTAATGTTCGTTGTGTGGAACCATGAGAAGAGATAGTCTGCTAACAGCAGGTAGTGGTGCAGGAGGTCTTGGTTGCGAGATACTGAAGAACCTGGCTCTTTCCGGCTTCAAGCAGATACATGTTATTGATATGGGTCGGTGGGCAATCTTTCCTCTCTGTGGACGCTGCTCACCATCCGAAAGATACTATTGATGTTTCTAACCTCAATCGACAATTCCTCTTCCGGCAAAGCGACGTCGGCAAGTCGAAAGCTGAATGTGCAGCCAAATTCGTGGAGAAGAGAGTCAAGGGTGTCTCAATCACACCGCATAACTGCAAGATTCAGGACAAGGATGAGGACTTCTATATGCAGTTTACTCTTGTCATTTGTGGTTTAGACAGTATCGAAGCCCGAAGATGGATCAACTCTACCCTCGTTGATTTGGTCGACGAAGAAAATCAAGACAGTCTCAAGCCGCTGATCGATGGAGGCACCGAAGGTATGTCTTTTGATTTGGGTTATGGAAAGGGCTGGAGCTGAGTTGCAAATAGGGTTCAAGGGCCAGTCTCGAGTCATCTACCCCACCATTACATCCTGTATCGAATGCCAGCTGGATATGCACGCACCAAGAGCTGCTGTTCCCCTATGTACGCTTGCTACTATTCCTCGACAACCCGAACACTGCATCGAATGGGCACATATTATGGCATGGGAGCAAGAGAAGCCATTCCCGAAGCTCGACAACGATGATCCGGAGCATATTACTTGGCTTTATAAGAAGGCTCTGGCTCGAGCTCAGGAATTCAACATCCCCGGCGTCACTTATTCTCTCACTCAAGGTGTTGTCAAGAACATCATCCCAGCTATTGCATCGACCAATGCTATCATTGCTGCAAGTTGCTGCAATGAGGCTTTCAAAATCGCCACGAACACGAACCCTTCACTCGGAGCTCAGGAGAATTACATGATGTATAGCGGAAATGATAGCATCTACACCTATACATTCAAGCACGAGAAGAAGGATGACTGCCCTGTCTGCGGAAATCTCGCTAGAGGTTTAGATGTGGACCCCAATTTGACATTGCAGGAATTCATCGACTCCTTGGCAGCAAGACCAGAAGCACAACTAAAGAAGCCATCTATCAGAGCTCAAAAAACACTTTACATGCAAAGCCCAGAAAGTTTGAGACTGCAAACAGCCCCGAACCTGGACAAGAAGATCGGCGACCTGGTCAGCAATGGGGATGAGATAGGTGTTACCGATCCTTCCTTGGGCAGGGTTGACTTCAAATACAAGCTGAGATTCACGAGCGACTTCGTTTCCAAGGATAAGTTAACAACGAATGGCGATGCGAATTAAAGTCTCTGAAAAAGCTGGTATTTACTGGCAACATACGAAAATTACGATATTGATGAACAATGGCATAGCAGGTGGTCACGTCTCTGGGTCTGGCTCGTATATGGTATCATGAATTACGACAATGTCCTCTGATGGAGACATTTCGTCCCCGCACAGGCATAAGCTCCTCTAGATAGCTATGAAAAAGCCATCCAACGCCTGAACCTGAACTCCTGCAATGCTCGTGACCTCATTTTTTATCGTACCATATTTGACAAGTTTCCTTTCAACGCTAGGCATTTCCTCTTCAAGACCTGGATTGACTCAAGGAAGAGTTCTTCACTGTCGAATTGGCCCAAGCTCTCGATCGAGAAGATGAAATGATCCCTGACCCGTCCCAACTTGACCTTGCCCTCAAATTCCGCATGCCGTAAGCACTCTCTGCTGACGGTATCCTTCATAGGATCCTTTACAACTGCCTTCATCTCTCCCTCATGGCCCTCGTATCCACTGCCCTTTTTCGCAGCCTCCTTAGCAGACACTGGCTCCAGCTCAATCACCCCCTTCGGGAAGCAATTTGCAAACTTCTTCGCGTCCTTTCCTGTAATTGGCTTCAAGATCTGTATCGAAGGCAACAAACGGTACGAAGCTGTAGCAACAGGCGAGAACTTGGCATGATCACCCCCAACACCCATAACAGCATGCAACTCCACATCGATTTGCTGACCAGGTCGCATCTTCGCAATCAAAATGTCCGGATTCGTAGGCTTAATCGCACCCTCTCCCTCAAAGTACTTCAGTTGTCCACCATACGGCTTGAATACAATATCCTTAGCATAGACATGAGCGTTGTGATAGGCCTTATGCGGATCCGTCTCTCCCCTCGCAGCTTGCTCGTTGCGCGTACACTCAATCTTCAGTTCCATGACAATCGTATTGTAGTCATATGCCTTCACTTCCTCTCCAGATCCCTCCTCAGGCTTGACAAATGGCTTCATGAATTGCCGTAGTCCTTCCTTGTTGCCTTTGAATGGGATGAGTCCAAGTCTTTGTGCCAGAACTTCGTCTTGAACGATGGAGGTATTGTTATAGACGAAAACATATTCGATAGCCAGGGTCCAGATTTCGGAGAGGAGAATGCGTCTAAATGCATTGGCGACGGAGGCATCTATGCCAATGAGGGAGAAGGAGGAGTCGAGAGGTTCGTTTTCATAGAATTGGACTTGGAAAATTTCCTTGAATTTGGCTGCGTCCCAGGAATTATCTTCGCCTGGATAGTGGCTATGCAGGAGTCAGCTCTCTGTCTCGGAAATAAAGCTTTTTCAGAGGTATCTCGTAGTTGTTTTTCTAGACAATAGGGAAAGTTCATTGGGAAAGGCGCATACCCAGGGTAGTCTGTAGAAGTAACATCGGTCACAGTTTCTGCGTTGACGCCGACTAGCTGTAAGAAGTGTTAGAATATATTTGGGTGATTTGGAAGCTTTCACATACCCGCCGACGATCCAACTCCTCCTCTGAAGGCTGAAAGGGAGCCATTTTCTTGGTGTTTTGGTGGGGTTGATCACAAAAAAAGTTGAAGAATTTCGTCAGGCCCGTCATTTTCTGCCGCTTGCCACCGCCCTAGACAGCACTAAAATAGCTTAGCAGCTTAGAAGCTTAATCCGATCGTAGAGGTCATCATCGGAGCAAATCGACTTTATGTATCCAGTCCCAATCTCCCCTCCACGACTCAATTGCTGAAGCTCGAGGTCTGGTTACAATCAGCAGATCCACCTCGATCTCTATCACAATGGCAGCGTCCCTCACCCGGCTGGCCGGCCGCAATGCCAAACGCCTCTACTTGCGACCCGCGCTCCCTAAGACCTCGTCGCCACGAGCTTCGATTCGAGCTTTCTCTGCTGTGTCTTCGAGACAATATGCAGAGCCGTATGTTGGAACGAGAATAATCCCTACCGATGAGCACTTCGCCCACCCTACAAATCTTGAAGACTCTCAGCATCTCAATGTCACGCCCGATTCGAATCTAGACGGAGAGGCGGTTGAGAACAGGAAGATTAGGCATTACACTGTGAACTTCGGTCCTCAGCATCCTGCTGCCCACGGTGTGTTACGGTTGATTCTGGAACTCAATGGAGAGGAAATCGTGCGATCAGATCCTCACGTTGGACTGCTGCACCGTGGAACTGAGAAGTTGATTGAATACAAGACATATCTGCAGGCATTGCCATACTTTGATCGATTGGACTACGTGTCTATGATGACCAACGAGCAATGCTTCTCACTGGCAGTAGAAAAGCTCTTGAACATTGAGATTCCGGAGCGTGCAAAGTGGATCAGGACATTGTTTGGTGAAATCACAAGAATCTTGAACCACCTTATGTCTATCCTGTCTCACGCAATGGATGTCGGCGCACTTACTCCTTTCCTGTGGGGCTTCGAGGAACGCGAGAAGCTTATGGTGAGTAAATATGTTTGATTGCTAGCAAAGACATCGCTAATTAACCATCGCTGTAGGAATTCTATGAAAGAGTATCAGGTGCACGCCTCCACGCTGCATACGTCCGCCCTGGAGGAGTCCACCAAGATCTGCCAGTTGGTCTGCTCGACGATATCTATCAATGGGCGACTCAATTCAGTGACCGTATTGATGAGACCGAGGAACTGCTGACTGACAATCGTATCTGGATTGGGAGAACAAAGGGTGTTGGAGTTGTTTCTGCTGCTGACGCTCTGAACTATTCGTTCACTGGTGTTATGCTTCGAGGTTCTGGGGTGCCATGGGATGTGAGAAAGAGCCAGCCATATGATGCATATGGTGACGTGGAGTTCGATGTGCCCGTGGGTGTCAACGGTGATTGCTACGATCGGTATCTGTGTAGAATGGAGGAGTTCCGCCAGTCTCTTCGCATCATCCACCAATGCTTGAACAAGATGCCTGCCGGACCGATCAGAGTTGAGGACTATAAGATCTCGCCCCCACCCCGAGCAGCGATGAAGGAGAACATGGAGGCACTTATCCACCACTTCTTGCTCTTCACCAAAGGATACACGGTACCGCCAGGAGAGACCTACTCCGCAATCGAAGCTCCGAAGGGAGAGATGGGTGTGTTCGTTGTGAGTGATGGAAGTGAGAGGCCGTATCGCTGCAAGATTCGTGCTCCAGGTTTCGCACATCTCGGGGGGTTCGATCAGATTTCACGAGGACATCTGCTTGCTGATGCGGTTGCCATCATCGGAACAATGGATTTGGGTAAGGGGGTTTTTTTATTTAATGTTGAATTCTTTTGAGATGATCGATGCTAACCAACTGATAGTGTTCGGTGAGGTCGATCGATGAAAAATTGAGTGGAGATGATGATTGTACATTCTTCTCACACACCGACGCATCTTCCTTTATGTGTATAAAGTCTGTAGCTGAGTTAGCAATTCCAGCACATTTTCAACATGGTTTGAGGGGTGATATCTTTACTTACTTGCCCACTACTCTGACATAGCGTTTGCCATGTCACTGGTCACGACAATCGGACCAGTTGGAACGTCGTCATCTTGGGTCTGTTCGCTCTTGTCATCGACTGCTGGGACTTCTTGGTGCTCGGTAACTTCCTCGACCTCCGCAAGTATGAAGGATGGAGATGCAAGGTACTCGGTGGGTTCAGCGGGCTCAGAAGCGGCTCTCTGCCAGACTCGAGGGGTTCGGTCGGTGAAAGTCGGGGTCGGATAAGCTGGGACAGGAGGCAAAGCTGGCAGTCCTGGAATATATGGCAGAGCTTGCTCCGGGTACCACTTCATACCTGCACCGGCCTGACCCATTCTCAGTTGACCCTCCCAGAGTTGCTCCTCATGAACATAGCCGCCGTGAGGGAAGCCATAGCCCTTCTCGACATGCGCGAGTGCGCTACTAGTTCGCTTGTTGTTGCCCACAAAGTATCCAACGTACTCATAGGCTGCGAGCTTAGCATCGGCGGCCCAAGTTGGGCGTTGTTGTTGTTGATGATGTCGTTGGCTTGGCTCGCCACCACCCATGGCGTTGTACGGATTGGCATGTGGGCCCTCAGTAACCTGCCGACCGTGAAGTCCGCTACCACCACCACCCTCGCCGGCAGGAGAGACATCTCGATCGTAGCCATGAATATGTTCTCCATGTACTAGCTCTCTGTTCTTGCCTTTGCTCTTACCGCCGCGTGGTCTCATACGTCGCTCTCGCTCCTCTGCATCAAAGATAACCTCGCACTCGCACAAACCCTCTTGGTGTAGTTGGCGATGGGCAGCCTCTTCCTTCAAGACCTTCTGGTTCCAGAGAACACGAGCACAAGCGTGGCAATTTTCATTAGTGAAGATGGGTCGCTCAGCAGGGATCTTGCATGGAGGGTAGATGGGGTTGGACTCAGTGATTGGGCATTGTCGAAGGTATGGGATGGAGCAATGGCCGCAGTTATAGCCGAGGAACTCCTTGACGCACATTGTGATGGATGAGAGGTGGCGACACGTGATCTCGGTTAACTAAGGGGACATAGTCAGCAAGTGTTTTGTGAAAAGGGGCCGAAGTCGAGCCTGTACTGGAAGGGACTTGCTATGTTCTTACTTAGTGATTTATTGCGTGAATATGCCGCGGATTTTCTGTGTAGATGGCGGATACTATGAATGAGCCGCGGACCTGTTATGCAAGTGGCAGGCCTTTGTATGTATGTTTGAAGATGCTCGATGCTATTTGATGTTAGTCAAATGTTCGTTGGTGCTTTTGTGATATTTGTGGATGTTCAAAGTCGGCGCGTAACAATCGATGCTCTCGTGCTGTTGGCGGATGCTGGCGGATGCTTAATGATAACGTTCAACACTTCTGAGCTATGTGGATGCTCAAAGCTGCCGCGCAAGAAACGATTGTCTTCTGGAGTTTGCGGATCCATGCATGCGCTAGCGTATGCTTGCGGATACTGGCGGATGCTCAAGGATGATGCGCAGTGATAAAGAACTTATGTTTGACTTGCCTTGACTGTTTATGGTATGCGCCAACTGGTGTTGTATGTTATGACCTTGTGTAATGCTTGACAATATCGTTCCGATCTCGGGTGATGGGCCTTGTGGAAGAAATATGTTAGCTTATGACTTTGAATTGCTTGCACGCGGTCTGCTTTGTATAGCGTACCTCAAAGTGGTTGTCAAGTAGTGTTGTTGTGGAAGGAAGTGTATTGGGGAAGGAAGCCGAAGTCGGCGGATGTTGTGGTTGCTTGAGGAAGGTACGCAAAGTGGATAAAATATTAAAGTAGTAAAAATAAATATGCAGAAGAGCCAAACCAATGTTGATGCTCTTCGAGTTGACTTGTGAATAAGGATGAGGATGGCGCGCAGAATAAAAATATGAAGAAGATGATGAGATGAGTTGCGCAGACCTTAGTGACTTGTAGCCCTTTGCAGTATATGTTGGATGAGAAGTTGTTGTGTGTTGCGGTTGTAGGTTGTTAATGGATGAAGGTTGGTGCTCAGAGAACTCTTAAGTAGTCAGGCTATGGATTGAACTTGACGTTACTCGCAATGGCGCGCTTGGGTGGGTGGGTTTTGGAAGAGGCCACCTGCAACAGTGAATGTAACGGTGTTCACAATAGCAAACGTGGGAGATCGTGTCCGCAATAGCAAAGAGTCTTGTGTTTGTATCCCTGTTGTAAGTATTGGTAAGTGTAATTAAGTATCAACGTCGTGAAAGGTCAAAATGGATGTCGAAGAAGTATGTTATGGATGAAAGGGAGAGGAAGTGGAAGAGGAGGGGAGGAGGCTTTAAGTAGCCGCAGCCTCGCGTCCATGGTTGTGGTCCGATGACGCTAGTGGTTGGTGTTGGTAACGGAAGGAACGATGGCTCGGTTAAGAAAGAGGTCAATGTATGAGGAGAATGAAGTGAAAGTCGAAGAGTTCGCTTAGCCAAGATAGCAACAATGACCACCTGCAAGGAACGAAGCCTCGCTAAGCGAAAAGGGGTTGGAACGGCATGCAATGCTTTTATGAATGGCCGAATCTTGGAGTCTTAGGGAACAGAGCTGGTTGATTCGGAGCTTGAGAGCTATATGCTCTAGAGGTCGGAGCTAGGTGTCCCAGAAGTTGTGGCGTGATGGTGCTGAGAGGTGATGTTGGTAATGGATGGAACGATGGCTCGCTTAGGAAAGGGGTTGATGGCATTAGAGAGGTGGATGAAGGATTTGAAGTGGAAGTTCGCTTAGTCAAGAGAGGAGGAAGAAAGAAGTCTTGCTAGGCGGAAAAGGGGTGGACGGCATGCAAGGCTTTCAACAATGGCCGAATCTCAGAGTCGTTATACTACTTCATAATTCTTGGAGAATAAAGCTAGATGCCTCAAAGGCTGAGAGCTGAAGGTCTCAGAGGTCGAGAGCTGGATCTCCTAGAAATTGTGGGACAATACCGCTAAGAGGTGGTGTTGGTAACGGAGCGAGCGATCCCTCGCTTAGGGAATATAGTGTTGGCATTGAGGAACGCAATGATGAGCTTAAAGTTCGCTCAGCGAGGAGGGCGATGCTTAGCCACGAAAGGAAGGAATGAGCGAGGTTTGCTAAGCGAAAAGGAGTGCGGCATGGCCGGATCACCGACTCATCATGCTTCTTTCATACTTCTTTCATACTTCTTGAAGAGCAGATTTGGATGTCCCAGGAGTTGTGGGACATTTATAAATGTTTTGAAAGCTCCGTGCGTGGAGGGTAATGGGGGGTGGCTATTAACATACTTACTGGTACTGTTTGGTTGGATTGCAGCAAGACTTGAGATCTAGTCGAGTCCGAGTCTAAGAGTTGTCGGAGTGCCACAATGGCAAAAGCGACGCACAGATGAAGGCAACCGATTTACAAGCGTAAATATGATAGAAGAATGTACAGGGTAACTTGGTACTTCAGGTACTTGATATATGATTTGCCTTCAGAGAGGAAAGCGGAGAATGAATCACCATCTGCCCAGTTTTGACTCCTGGTTGCGATGCCCGAAGGGAAGGCGGGCAGAAAGTGCGACTCACGAATCGTAAACGCTGCTTCTGATACGTTTGCCCATATATTACAATATGCTGTTCTTTGCCGTACTTTCAACAAGCATTTTACTGCTAGGATTCGTGTTTGCAACTTGTTTATAAATCGATTGCACGTGAGACTTAGAGGCTCCCGCCTCTCGATTCCGAGTCTCGAGTCCGAAGAAAAAGGTTGAAGCTTGAAATAGCTGGTATAATTAGTTAAACACTCGGACTGGACTGGACCGGGCGCTGAAGAGCGGAAAATATAATGTCTTTCGAACCAATGGTTAATGGATAAATCAATGCCAAAGACCTTCATGCGAGGCTCACACAAACCACTAAGTAACTACCTCATTGTTCGATTGATGTTCCCTTTCATCCTTTCGTCCAAGCATATCTTCTCAACCATGCTTCAAGAAGACCTGGGCCTCTACTCTACTCTGCTTCCTTGGAAACAAAGGGCAACTTTTAACATAATCATACAGCTGGTGTCATATATGCGAAAGCCCCTTCTCGGCCAAAAGTGAGTCAATGAAGCAGACAGGTCGCCATTCGCGCATATGGTTGTGGCTTGATCATACATATCATCTGAAAGCTCCTATTCAGCAAGGCCACAACATCAACCCCTACTTCAACGAGTACACGAAGTAAGATATCATGGCTTTCCAGTACAGGTTCTACCACACTTGTGGTCACTTCGGTCTGGGTCCCATCATACACAATACCACTTTCCAAGCCCAGCCCTCAGATCCAAGTCCATCAGACGCAAATCCAGGACCAATACCAAGAATCATTCAAACAACCATCACATTCGCCTGTTCCTTCTGCTCCGAACAACCACCAGATATCAACGACGGAGAAGGCATCCTCGGCATCCTCTCCTCATCCACCACATCTCCGTTCCCAGATACCTGGCACATCATCCGAGTCTGTGCTCAAGAAGACATCAAGTCTGCGGAGTGGTCTTTGGCTCATCAGCCAGGTGGGATATATAGACACATGGCATGGATTCCTAAGCCCTGCGGAGAGGTGGAGGTTATTGGGGGAGAAGAAGAAATGATGAGAAATGGACGGGTGGAGCGGGGAGTTACGACACTTGTGTCTTGTTCTTGGAGGAAGGGGAGAGGAGAGCCGTTTAGAAGTTGGTTTGCGGGGTTGATGTCGCAGATGGATGCTGCTTTATTGTCTGGGGAGCATGCTGAGAGGTAGCTGGATCTGTGGTTATTGGACTTCTGGTATTCTTTTCCGCGATGGTTTGACGATCATCAAATACATGCTAATAGAATGTACAATGAACTTAAGATATGGAACGAAACAAGTTTGAAACTTTCGGATGACACTTGCCAAGGACCATTCGATATCGCAGACGTTGACTTCCGGCTCAAATGAAATTTCTTGATTCATTGGTACAGAAGGAGATCGATTCTATCGGGCCTGATGACCAGAAGCTCTCTTGACTAGACTACATATGCACAAATCCCCTACTCTTCTGAAGCTGCAGCACCAGTAATAATCTCAACTAATTCACCAGTAATGACGGCTTGGCGAGTTCGGTTGAAGAGAATCTGGTACTTGGTGATCATGTCTCCGGCGTTCTTGGAAGCGTTCTGCAAAGAGTCAGTACATGAAATCTATATAATTTCCGAGGCTATAACATACATCCATGGCATTGCGACGAGCAGACTGCTCACAGGCGTGACCTTCAGCAAGAGCCCAGAAAAGCGAGTTGGACAGGGCGTATTCACGGAGATTGGCCAAGACCTCGTCGTCAATCTCGAAAGCGGAGAAGTTGGCTATCAATCTCGTCAGCATAATTCACAGCACATGATACAGAAACCGTACGGGAGTTGGCAATAGCTTCTTCGGAGAAAGCCTCAATTGGGGTGGCCTCGTAACTTGTGGCATTGATGAACTTGTTGTAGACAATCTGGACATCGGAGTAGTCGTTAGGCAGGAGAGAGATTTGATCGGCGATAGCCTGAGCATCTGCGAATGTTGGGATATCCTTTCCGACGCCAGAGAAGCTCAGAACGATGTTCTTGCTGTTTGATCGACCCAGTTGCGCCTTGCACTTCTCTCCCAACACAACGATGTCGGCATTTGGCTTCTCAACAAGCA
Organism: Phialocephala subalpina; assembly: GCA_900073065.1. Classification (NCBI taxonomy): domain Eukaryota; kingdom Fungi; phylum Ascomycota; class Leotiomycetes; order Helotiales; family Mollisiaceae; genus Phialocephala; species Phialocephala subalpina. Next base: position 1,641,769 of record FJOG01000001.1, read on the forward strand.
TTCGTCGGACCTTCTTGCTTAATCCAGAGTGGATACCACCGCAGAGTCCCTTGTCAGAGCTTGCCACGACAATCAAAGTCTTTTTGTCGTCCCCCTCAAGCGGCTTGGTCTCGGCTTGCTCGAAAACAGTGTTGGAGGTTTGTCCGTATTGTCGTGACTCGGTCATGGCACGTTGGGCGCGGTTCAACTTGGTACTGGCAACGACTTTCATGGTCTGCAGTCGAAGTTAGCATCCTTCATGCCTGATTGTCGATGTTCCGAAGGATGAAGCCATTCAACGCTTCCGATCTCCCCCGGGTCCAACAGTGCTTCCTACTCACGTTGGTGATCTTCTCGATGTTGCGAATTGATTTAAGACGCTGCTCGATTTCTCTAAGGGCTTTGAAAGCGTTAGCTTGATCGTAAATACCGCTGAGAGCTTCCTGAGCTTACTGGCATATGTCCTCGGAGTAGGAGAGCAAGAAGCCGCAGCTCCTGCCCTCAAAGCTGGTCTGGCGGCCCGTGAAAGCATCTTGGTCGACAAAGGGAACGTAATTGAGCCTTTGGGATAAAAGACTCAAATGACCACGAGTTGCGTCGAGGTACAATGGGTCAATGGATGTTGATAGCTTGCCGGATCTCAAGGTCGCAGTCAGTTTTGCTCGGATGCAGAGTGGAGCTAAGAAAAGCCTCAGCCAATAGGGTGCCTCAAAGTACTTAGGAATTTCCCGTACAATCCAGACCCAAACTCTGACCTCAACAACCTTTTTCTTTTCATTCCCTTTGTATGTAAGGCGCCTACTCTTTGCCCTCACGCATAAATTCCAAGTCCCCCGACCGGCGCTCAGCCGTATTATTACTTCGTTACTTCTGAGCCTTAAGGGCTGTTCAAGACGCGTCGACACGTGGACAATCCGACGTCTCAGCTCACACTCTACAAGCAATCTTGAAAAATCTTTTACTTCAACACAATTACCAATCTCTATCATGTCGGACTCTTCGGACGACGATATCCCTTTGGCTAAGAGTAATGGTCGGGTTGGTAAGTCGCCCTTTCCTCGATCTCAGCCTCGAGCCCTCCCTTGAATCCCAACTCCACATTATTTTATTCAAGCGTTTTGCATTTGCAGACTTCATCAAGGCCTTCATTTCTTTAAATTCAAACTAATTACTCGACGAACAGTTTCCGAAGCTCGCATCTCGAAGGCGACAGACAAGAAGATGGATCAGGCAAGCGGCTCAACATCGAACCTTCCAGCCGGCATCAGTATCCGCAACGGCCCAGTCGTCGATGACGAGATGGATGTCGACGAACCTATGCCAAATGGTCACGCGAAGCGCAAATCTCGCGCAAGTTCCTCGAAAGCCGTCAAGTACAACGATGATAATAGTGATGAAAGTGATGATGCGCCTCTAGCGAAGAGACAGAGAACATCAAAGCAGAAGGCCGTGGAATCCGATTCTGATTCTGATGAGCCTCTGGCAGCGAAGAAGACAACTGCAATACTTCCTCCGAAAGCAAGTGAAACTGCGATCGGTGAAGACTCGTCTGACGATGATGATGAGCCCTTGACTTCCAAGCTTGCGAAGGAAAAGGCGTCAATCGAGAAGAAGGCCGAGAAGGAAGCTAAGGCTATCCGTGCTAAGGAGAGCAAGGCCAAGAAGGCAGCCCCGAAGAAGGTCAAGAAGGAGGAGTTTGACAGCGAGGGTGAAGTGAAGCCAAAGGGCAAGCGGAAATTCAACGGCACAGCAGTGAAGAAGGCCAACGGCGTGAAGAAGGAGGAGTCCGATTCAGATGCACCCCTGGCAAAGAAGAAGGCACCAGCGAAGACGGCCAATGGCAAAGTCAAGGTTGAAGATGTTTCTCCTGCGAAGAAAGGCAAAGGCGGGAAAGAGGCCAGTGCTGAGGAGGAAGATGAAGTCTATCGATGGTGGGATGCGCCGAAGAAGGAAGACGATAGCATCAAATGGGACACACTGCAGCACAATGGTGTTGTTTTCCCACCCGAGTATGAGCCACTGCCCAAGAACGTCAAGCTCCTCTACAATGGAATCCCAGTCACTCTGTCTATCGAGGCTGAAGAGATCGCTGGATTCTTTGGCGCTATGTTGAACTCCACTCTCAATGTCGAGAACCCTACCTTCCAGAAGAACTTCTTTGAGGATTTCACCGACGAGGTCAAGAAAACTGGTGGTGCCAAGGGGCCGGACGGAAGCAAGATTGCCATCAAGGACTTCTCCAAGCTTGACTTCAAGCAAATCTTTGCCTACTACGATGGCAAGAGCCAAGAGCGCAAAGCCCGATCATCTGCCGAGAAGAAGGCTGACAAGGCCGAAAGGGATGCACTCGAGGCACCTTATACAACTTGCGTCTGGGACGGCCGTAAGGAGCAGGTCGGAAACTTCCGAGTCGAACCTCCTGGACTGTTCCGAGGCCGTGGTGCTCATCCAAAGACTGGAAAAGTCAAGCGAAGAGTCAGTCCCGAGCAGATTACTATCAATATTGGCAAGGAGGCTATGGTCCCAGCTCCTCCAGAAGGTCACAAGTGGAAGGCTGTCCAGCATGACAACAAGGCTACGTGGCTCGCAATGTGGCAGGAAAACATCAACGGCGCATACAAGTACGTTATGCTTGCGGCCAAGAGCAGTATCAAGGGCCAGAGCGACTTCAAGAAGTTTGAGAAGGCTAGAGAACTGAAGAAGCACATTGACCGCATCCGAAAAGACTACGAGAAGGACCTCAAGGCTGAACTTATGGCTGATCGTCAGCGAGCCACAGCTGTCTATCTGATCGACAAGTTCGCTCTGCGTGCCGGAAATGAGAAGGACGCCGAGAATGAAGCAGAAACAGTTGGTTGCTGCTCTCTCAAGTACGAGCATGTCACTCTCAAACCCCCAAATACCGTCATCTTCGATTTCCTTGGAAAGGATAGCATTCGGTTCTACGATGAAGTAGTTGTCGAGGAGCAGGTTTTCAAGAACTTGAAGATCTTCAAGAAGTCTCCAAAGAAGGAGGGTGACGATATCTTTGACCGTCTCAATGTAAGTGCGACTACTCTAATGCAAATCCGCCTTCTAACAAAATCTCAGACCACACAACTCAATAAGCACTTGACGAACTATATGCCTGGTCTCAGTGCCAAGGTTTTCCGTACCTACAACGCTTCATTCACAATGTCAACTCTGCTGAAGGGGCTGAAGAACCAGAACATTTCTATGCAGGAGAAGGTCAAGCTCTACAACGACTGCAATAGAAAGGTCGCTATTCTTTGTAACCACAAGCGTACCGTTGGTGCCAGCCATGAAGCGGCAATGGAGAAGATGACAGATAGGGTAAATATTGCGCACATTTACTTATTGCACTTGCTCACAAGATATACAGATCAAGGGCCTCCAATACCAGCAGTGGCGTATCAAGCAGATGATTCTCGATGTTGACCCGAAGCAGAAGAAGAAGAAGGGCGCTGAATGGTTCGAGCTTGATGAGGATCTCGACGAAGCCTGGATTCTTGAACATCAAGCTTTCCTTGTGAAGCAAGAACGAGAAAAGATCGAGAAGAAGTTCGCCAAGGAGAACGAAAAACTTCTTGCTGATGGGCAAAAGGAGATGAAGGCAAAGGAGCTTACCGAGAGACTTGAAGTCGCGGATGATCTCGAGAAGAAATTCAAGAAGGAGAACAAGTCCAAGAAGGTCGAGGCTGAGGGTAAAGGCGCATCGGCTGAGAAATTCGAGGCCAACATCAAGAAGCTGGATGACCGCATTGCAACTATGAGACTTCAAGCTGAAGACCGAGAGGGCAACAAGGAGGTTGCGCTCGGTACCAGTAAGATCGTAAGTAAAGAGGTAGTTTTGTTTTGGATCTTGACTAACTGTGTTTTAGAACTATATCGATCCTCGTCTCACTGTGGTCTTTGCGAAGAAGTTCGAGGTCCCCATCGAAAAGTTCTTCTCCAAGACGCTCCGAGACAAGTTCACATGGGCCATCGAGTCGATTGAAGATGAAGACGACTGGGAGTTCTGAGCAATCAACTCGCCTATCCATTCATTTCTCGTTGCGCCTATTCCGACACTCACTGAACATTCGTATCAGTGTTTACCTACCTACCAACTTTATTTCATTCATTCAGGTTTGACGTTGCATTTACATGGAGGAGCATGGAGGCCAAAATCGCATCATTTAGCGTTTAGGGGGGTTCAATTTGGAGAGAGACTTTAAGGAGGATCGACAGGATAAGATTTCCCAGAACCATGGAGATTCAGGATGTGCTTTTGTGCTCTGAACTCCCGGTTGCTGCTGCTTGTCCATCGATGTCCTTTGGAGGCAGTTCCGCGAGGTTCAGTTCTCCGTCTTCTCATCGCTTCTTAGAGCGACCCTACACGATAGTAAGATATGCCACGAATAGATGCACATACATAGTCGAGAAAAATAGAAATCCCATAAAACACGTAAAACACATCCACTGAATTGTCCAAGCCCTTTGAAATTGTGACCCCTGTAGATTTAGCCCCACACGTGCAATCAAGCTCCGAGCTCCTTCTCGAACCACTTCCTCTCAGTTTGCTTCCTCCAACACAACACTCAATGTCACCATGAATCCAATGGCACAAGCTCTCCGTTCGCGCCAGCTCGGTGTCTACGTCTGCACCGCCTGTTCCCGTCAATTGCGGCGGCAACGAAGAAGCTATGCCGCCACAGCAGCCAAAACACCAGACATCTATGATGTTGTCTGCATTGGTGGCGGTCCTGCTGGATTGAGTTTGCTTGCTGCTCTACGTATTTCCCCCAAATCATACCAAATCATACATCTCACAATAATCAGATTAAATACTGATAAGACAAACAGGCTCATCGCCCGCCACTTCAAACCTCAAAGTCGCTCTCATCGAATCCCAGGATCTCAGCAAGACTCGCGATTTTACTTTACCGAAAACAGAGTTCTCGAATAGATGTAGCTCCCTCACTCCCTCCTCTGTCAGTTTCCTAGACAGTATCGGAGCTTGGAAACTTGTCAAACAAGAAAGGGTACAGCCATATCAGGAAATGCAAGTCTGGGATGGGGTTTCGGGAGCTAGAATCGAATTCGATTGGCCGGCTGAAGGGAAGGGAAAGACGATTGCTTTCATGAATGAGAATCTCAACTTGACGTCGGGACTATTGAAGAGGGTTGAGGAGTTAGGGGACGTGGAGGTTTTTGATAAGCAGAGAGTTGCGGATATTGGTTTAGGAGAGGAAACTGAAGAAGGGGATTTGAGGGGATGGCCGATCGTGAAGTTGGATGGGGGGAGGGAGGTAGTTGCTAGGTTATTGGTGGGAGCGGATGGAGTGAATAGTCCTGTGAGGCAGTTTGCGGGGATCGGATCAAAGGGATGGGATTATGGGAGGTATGGAGTGGTGGCTACGTTAGAGTTGGAGGGGAGTGGATGGGGAGGTGAAGATTTGAAGACTGCATATCAGAGATTCTTGCCTACGGGGCCGGTGGCTATGCTTCCTATGCCAGGGAATTATTCGACGTTGGTTTGGTCCACGACTCCGGAGTTGGCAGCAGTTTTGAAGAGCTTGAGTCCGAAGGACTTTATAGCTATGGTCAATGCTGCGTTTAGGTTGTCGCCGACGGATCTGGCGTTCTTGCATACGCAGACTGAGGGGCAGGCAGATGAAGTCGCTTGGCGAACACAGCATACGGATTTTGATGCTTCAAGGATACCTCAACAAGTCATCGGTGTTCAAGAAGGAAGTGTAGCATCATTTCCTTTAAAGCTTCGACACGCAGATACCTACATCGGCGAACGCGTAGCACTCGTCGGAGACGCAGCACACACCATCCATCCCCTCGCCGGCCAAGGACTAAATCAAGGACAAGGAGATGTCGAAAGTCTGGTAAAGACTATCGAATATGCCGTTACTCATGGACAGGATATTGGTGTCCAGATGTCGCTGGAATCATACAATGCGGAGAGATATGCGGCGAACAATATGATGCTTGGTGTCTGCGATAAGATCCATAAGTTGTATGCGGTGGAGAGCGGACCTCTGGTTCCACTAAGGAGTTTGGGGCTGAGGGCTGTGAATGCGTTGGGTCCGTTGAAGCAGTTCTTCATGTCGCAGGCTTCGGGCACTGGTGCGAAGATACTATAGAGTTCAGAGTTCACACTATAGTTAAGTGTAATATATTATCATGACACGAGAAATATAAGATATGCATGAGCATTGACGATGGCGGTGGCGACAATCGCGGAGAAAAGATTGCGTTCAGTCGTCTGAATCTCTGTGCTTTTTCAGGGGAAAGGGGGAAGGAGCGCAAACTGAGCTGATCCCTTGAGATGAATCCTCTTATGCACAGATATATTTGGCATCATTGCGAATTTGCGGACATCATGATCTTCAGGATCTTCTTGCGTCAATGCAAAAAGGAAGATGTGCATTTCAAAGTCATCTGGGAGAGTTGCTGAGCTGATATTCCAGAGATGAAGAGGGCTTGGTAACCAATCTACAGTACATGAACGGACGGAAGTACAGATGGCCATATAAACTTGAGATGTGATAAGACGTAAATAGTTATCATTATGGCCCAGAGACGCAGTAGAGCGGGCGTCGTGGAGTCGCTCGGAGCCGTCAACGGTGCGGTACTTGGAAGTCCCCTGAAGAACATGTGGTCCATGCCCTTCTCACAGCAAGAGGAAGGTTGGATTGCTGTCTCAGCGCTCAGACTTGGGCAACGGAACTTCTTCAACTGCGATGCGACTGAGTAATTCACTCAGATGGAGTCTGGCCATGCGAGCGAAACAACCCATCCGAAACACTTCTACTTTCTAAACATCCCCAATGGATAGAGTTTGCCTGTCAGCAAGGAGTCTGAACTCAAGTACCAGGCCGGTCCGCCGTCTTCCGCTAATTGTCTTCATCCGTTGTCTCTGTCTCTGTCTCTGGATGTTGTACGAGTATTCATAAAAACAAAATTATACATAGGTTGACGTGCAGAAGGAAGCACACCCACCCTCTCGAGCCTCTCTCACGACTTGTGTATCACTATGCAAGTTGGGCGTTTTATGGTCATCGAGCCCTGCCCTTCCATGCAGCCGTCACCACGACACATCTCAACTCTTCGGACGAACCACACAGCTCAACTCGCAGCTGACTCGACATCGCATCATTCGAACGGCGCGGACCTTAGGAACCTCGGGCAATTGGTGACGGTGTGGAGAGAACGGCGAGCGCACAGATGTTCTCAGACGTTGGGAAGCAGGAGAAGCGGTGCGTGCAGGGCCCATCATCAACGCCTTCAACCACTGGCAGGGCAGAGAAACAGAGAATAGCATGGGAGAGTGCAAGGGAGCAGGGAGAGCCACCACCAACGGGACACCACAAGGTCCATCTCATCCATGCACTGGCCGTGGGTGGCTCGAATGTTTCGTTTCTCTCGGGCACAGGACTGTTGCACCTCCACATTTGGCCGATCTCCATGAGAATTTTCTGCGAGATGAGCCCTCGTGGGCCTTTTTCATGCTCTCCAACTCACCCAAGCCATGGAGGGGTCTTCCTTCCCCCATTGTCAGATAGGGACCGATGTGCAGCCAGGGTAGTAATATCCCTTGTAATCCCTAACAAAATGTGTGAATGCACGCTCGAGTGAGAGGGGGCTGGTCAGTGTGGTGAAGGAAAAACGCTGGGACATTATTTGCTTCTTCTTCTTCTTCTTCTTCTCTTATAACCTCCTCATGCATCCAGAAGGCTTTATGTTTCTGCTCTGTTTTCGATTTCGTGAGATCGGTCTAATTACCCGCGCGCCGTCTATAATTCGTTTTCTGATCCAGAGCTGCAGCTATGGCCAACTCAAGCTGCCGTCGTCGTTCCTCTCAATATTCTCTCTTTCCAAACTGCACTTCGCCTCCAACGGAACCCAGTATTATTACAAACAGCAGGAAGTCTCTAAGTCGAAATTCATCAGTATCTTCTGCTTCGTCCGACCGGCCACGGAAGTCTGCAGATCTACCCTTGCGAGATTTCAAGACAGCTACAAACGACGAGGACAATAACATTGATCCTACCGAGAACGGCAAACAACAATCGAAACAATCTGACAAGATGGCGCGGCTAATTTCTCTCAAACCCGAGGCTGTGCCTGCTACGAATTCGAATACAAATCTGCCATCGCCTTCCTTCTTGTCGAAATCCTCCTCAATTACTTCGTTTATGCCCGAGTCGCCAATTTTGCCAATATCACCAGGCTCACCGATTTCACCAAAATCGCAGCCAAAGTCACAACCACAACCAAAACCAAGACCACAATCGAGACCACGGCCAGGACCTGTCACTGATCTCACGATATTACCGTATACACAAGACGAGTGGAAGAAAGTCACGGAGGAAGTAAAGATCCTGTACTCGAAAGGACAATATAAGCACTGCAGTATGCGCTGCAAGCAAATTCTAGACAACATCAAGGACCCAGTAAGTCCCTTCGCCTCCACATCCTCCCAATTCCACCTTTCTAACAACAAGCAGCACAAGGCCCACTCTCTCTACCAAATCTACCTCTCATTCTTCGCTGCCTCTTCCCTGGAAATGACAGCTAGCACCCTCCACAACCACTCCAGCTCCAAACTCCCCCTCTTCCAAGAGTCCCTCTTCTTCTACCTTCAAGCGCAATCTAGTATCGATTTCGTGTCATTCCAACATTCTCACTACTCGACCGCTTCGATCACCTCTTCCGTCCGATCATCTGTCGACTCTGTTTTCTCGAGCCCCGCAAACTCGGCGCGTTCATCATTGGCGAGCTCACCCACTGATGAGATTTTACCTGTTGTTCATAAACGGACTATTTCTGCTTCATCTTCTTTTTCGAGTTTGAATTCGAGAACAACAGGAAGAAGACATAAGAAGAAAGTTTCGTTTTCGATTGATATCAACCCCTCACCTGCCAACTCGGATTCAGAACCAGAGTTGCCACTGCTACCAAATAGCGCCGCGATCTCATCTTCATTACTGGATTCTTTCCCCGCTCCACCGAGCCAACTAGATCCTAGCATTACGAGCACAAAAGACCTCCAGATCCAACCTCGCTCTATCTCACCGACTCAAGACAACCTCAGCGTTTACCTCCTAACCCAATCCCTATCCCGCTACCGCTCTCACCTCCGCGATCTCTCAACCCAACTCCAATACCACATCTCCAGCATCCACTCCCAGATCTCCCAACTTTCTCAAGTCCGAAAGAGCCGGCGATCAGCACTTCCTAGCCAGTTTACCGGATTCGAGAAACGAGAGTTTGGAGTCGGGTTGGGGATCGGGTTTGGGAGTATGGGAATGGAAGGTGTAAGTAGAGAAGAAATTCTGAAAGTTGAACTCCAGGAACGGATTCGAAGACTGAAGGAAAATGGGTGGAGGAGGGAACGGTTTAATGGTGAACGGTATCAATTACTTTGCGAACGAGCTTTAGGAGAAGCTGCTGGTGGTGTCTAACTTACTCTTCTATTTTATTTTATTTGTTTGGGGAAGAGGGCTTAGATGAGATAAGAGAGATGAGATGGTATTGTATGAGATATGAGAAGATGGCATATGGTGGATTTAGCGTTTCCCCCCCCTTTTTTTTGGACATTTCGACACTTCGATAACTTCGACATTTTCTTTCTCCAACACTTCCACACAGACTCGACATTCTGTATTTTTCTTAGGGTTTGGTTGCATAGTTCGGGGGCATGTTTATGTATGTATGTATGTATGTATGGGATACGGCCGGCTAATGAACGATTTGAATATGATACTATGTTAATATAAGATTAAGATCACAATTTGAACCAAGACGAAACTGGAATCCATATCCTCGATTTTCCATACATCAATGGCAGTGCCAGTCTCCAATCTCCAATCTACATGCGACTATCTAATTTAGTGCAACACTGCATATTAGTGTTCTATTTCTTGTCTCTTCTACCTCTTGATGGGCTCGCTCGGAGCCGAGACGAGTAAGAGATGAGAGGATTTGAGAGTAACGTTACAGCAGACGACGTGCAACACCGTACGTATGATTGGAAGTCATTTTGGGATCGAGGGTTTGTATCCATATTCATGATTTTCATTCCATCCAGTCTCCAGCCAGACCATTCTGGCAGTTCAAAGGTCGCACGCAATGATCAAGAGGCTAACTAACGTAAAAGCAACGCACGCAGCCCTTTTCGGGTATCGAATTCCACAACCAACTTTCCAGTAAATACAGAAACCCAATCTATCTCTCGCTCTGGAAGCTCTTGCGTTTTGCATTCTCGACAGCGTCCTTCTCCACCTGCAGCTGCTTCTCGCTCTCCTTCATCTCTCGCACCTTCGCCAGTACAACTTCTCTAAAGATTGCACCCTTGGCAATCTTGCTCAGTGACTTCTTGCCGCCCGGTGCGCTGCCTGCTGCTGTGCTGGTTGCCAGTCCAGGACTCTGAGAGCCGGCGTTGCCTGCTAGTGCAGCACCAGCAGCTGCTTTGGCATCGGCTGGGACATCAGAATCTCCAGGAGCTTCGTCAGATTCGTCTTCTTGAATCTTGAGCGCTTCGATTCGGTTGGCGAGCTTGACGAGTTCAATACCACGGCGAAGGCGGGCCTTGGCCATGTAGGCTCTGATTTCGGGTAGCAAGTTGTGATCGGTTGCGTTCTCGCCGCTGAGCCATGAGTGACGGAGAGCTTGCTGTGATGGGGTCAGCACGGATTTCTGTCAAGTAACTTTGATGCTACATACCTTACTCGTAGATCTGTCATCTGCGTCTGGCTGCAAAAGATGTCCAATGAAATCTTTTGCATCATCACTGACGTCCTTCCAATACCTCTCATGGAAAATGACTCTTGCATTGCTACATTCGTCGATAAGATCCTGGAGATTTTCGCTGCGGAAAGGAGAGTAACCGCAGAGTAGGGTATATGTGATAACACCGAGAGACCACATATCTACTGGCTTTCCGTGGCCCTTCTTCAGCATGACTTCAGGAGCGGCATAACCGAATGAGCCAGCCATTGTGGTGAGGACTTCGTCTTTTGAGTCGAGCATCTTGGCAATACCGAAGTCGGCAAGAACGAGGTCAGAGTTAGGAGAGGAGGTGAGGTAGAGTAGGTTTTCGGGCTTCAGATCTGCTCCTTGTCAGTGGAAAGATCAGAGGTCTAGATCGTAAAAATCGCCCACCTCTGTGAACGACATTATTGTCATGTAGGTAGTCAACAGCTTCTAGGACTTGTCGAATGGTCTGAGAGGCATCCTTCTCCGTGAATTTTCCCTGCTCGCAGATACGGTCGAACAGTTCTCCTCCAGTAGCCAGCTGAGTGACGATGTAATATTTGTCCTTGGTCCTGTCAGTCTTATACCTCGAGTTTCCAGCTGCCAGCGCTTACTCTCGACTCGAACCAGTCCACGAATTTGACGATATGCGGGTGCTTCATCCGCTGCAACATCTCCAACTCATCGTAGACCATCTGCTCGTTCCCCTTGACATTCTTCTTGAGGATAATCTTGACGGCGACCTTGCCGGTTGGTCCATCGGCCTCTCTGACAATACCATATGTACCAGCACCTAAAGTTTTACCGAATCGATATTTGGCCCTGTAAATATGTCTGTTAGTCTTTGTAGGAAAGCGAGTGGGGTGCTGCATACTTCTTATCATAGCTCTCTGGCTGGCCATGAAGCTTGTTCAGCATGTTGGAGACTGGATGGCGATGAACAGGTCTGGTTAGCAGACGTTTAATAGGTTCAACGAAGGGTACTGAGAACGTCCTGCGTTCCTTATTCATGGTCAAGGTGACATCTGCTAACACAGGGAAGAAATAATAACCCTCGAAGCTCGAAGCTCTTGAGGAAGTTGCCAAGTGCGGGGTGTACCTACAACTCATCGTGACTGCCTTTTTTGGTTCTCGAACTCAATTGCAGTTTTCGTAAATGGTTCTTGCCAATATTGAACACAAAGTCAGCGTGGTTCACGCACGCGCTCGAGTTCAACGGTTTAGATTCGGAGAGGAGGCGCAATGTTGTTGTCGTATGGTGGGGCTGAGCTGGCGAAGAGCTGAGTCGCTATGATTCAACAGCCGTCGTAAGGCCGCAATGCTTCTTCAAGTCTCGAGTGAAGGTTTGTTAAGGAAGATGGGTGTAGCTTTTGTCGTGCAGATAAAATAAAGGTTAGATCCTCGCAGGACTGCAGTCAGTCACTGGTCTGCCTTACGATTCAGCAGCAGTCAGCCGCAGCAGGAGGCAGGGCTGGAGGGGCTGTGGCTTAGGAGGTCCTAATTATTTCAGGGGCATGGTGCAGATCAACACGTGAAGTCCTTCAAGAGCGGCCGACGTTCTTTGAATATTCCTCAAAGTTGCAATCAATAGCTACAATCAGAGAGCGGGAGTTGACAATAGACAACCACCCGAGATTTTCTGTTTCCATATGCAACTTCTTGATCTGGGAATCCGCTCTTTCTTCATCTGAAAATGCTGCCTAACACACAACTCTATCGATAAGGACTCGGCCGCATTTTAGCATCCAAACCTGGCCCCCCTCCTGCAGTACAACTTCCTCAGTAAACTTTCAGATCCGGCACTCCATAAATTCTCTCTTTTCTTCAGCTGGTACTTCCCAAAGCCACCAGAAGCAAGATCGGGTCTTACAGTCCTACTCAAGGAAGACCATCACACGTTCCCGAACAGTACACAGAATCACCCGGCAAGATGGCATTCGCAACGAAACGTCTGGGCAAGGAGCTTACCAAGGTACGTCCAAACACTCTCGCAGACCATGAAGACGTTCCTAACCTTTCTATTCAGCTTCATGGAAGTTTACCACCTGGAATCGAGCTCGTGAGCGCAGAAGGCTTCGAAGAATGGCTCCTAGATATTAAGGTCCTCGACGCGAACCCACTCTACCTCAACCAGACATACCGATTAAAGTTCAAGTTCAGCCCTTCATACCCTATTGGTACGCAGCTTCCCCTCTTCTACTTCATCGTTGCACACTACGGAGTCATATGATTTCCACCTGCTTCCATTTTTTCAAATCCTGAAACCTAGCTCTGACTCTTATACAGAACCACCAGAAGTCACTTTCGTGAACACCAAGGACCGACCGATTCCTATGCATCCACACATCTACTCCAACGGAATTATCTGTCTCGACCTCCTCGGTTCGCAGGGGTGGACACCTATACAGAATGTGGAGAGCATATGCATGAGTCTACAGTCCATGTTGACAGGCAACACCAAGAATGAGAGACCAGAAGGAGATCAACTATTCGTGGCCAATAATAGGAGACGACCACGGGATATCGATTTCTATTACCACGATAACACGGTATGAGGCTTTGGACCCGGGAAGGTCAGAGAGGGCGTTTAAGCTAGGCATGGTTACAGGGTTTGGTTGGAGATGTTTATAGTGGATAGCCTGGGCGCTTTGAGATGGATGGCATTATAGCGTGGCGTTACGGAATCTTCTCCTAGCGAGTGTGACTTTTGAAATTGTAGATCATATGCGGCGTTGATTTGAGGGGACATCTCTGAGTCGAATTTGAAAGAATTCCTCCCTCTTGACAAATCTGCCGAAGTATCTCTCAAGGCTGTATCCAATTTGTTTTCCGACGTCCGAAGTGACAATACTACAATCTGCCCTTACGTTTAGTTGGAAAGTTCCACCAAAGCAAGAAGTCAAATGCCCTGGTGCGTCTACTTTGCTCGCTTTCTGAGGCCCTTTGGACTCAAATCTAATACATTCCAATTGGAAAGTCTGCCAAGCCAGCTCTCAGTCAGCGAGCTCTTGGAATTCAAATGTCCCACACACCTACGGTCTAAGCACTCCGTAACTGGTTCATCTTGGAACTGGAACCGAGATGATTCAGGAATACCAGTAAAGCTCCGATTCACTTGCTGATTCCGGAGGACTAAGTTGTGGTATAGCAGGTTGAAGTCTCACAATTAGAAGAAGTTACTTGAGAACTTGAAGCCAACACAAACTCTAATTACTTTCTATAGAAGCAAACTAAACACCTCCAACCCATAATCGAACCAAACTCCAGGCTGCCTCGGGGTATCCTTGAAACTAGACCAACCCCAGAAGCTCCGAGGGTCCCAGCAACAGACAGAAAACGAGAAGTTTGGGTGTCTTCACATCAAACGCCAAATTGTAGCAAATGCAATATCCAGACTGCGTACTTTAACACCCCCAAGCTATTCTTGTGCCAATTTGTACTTGAGGTTCATTGACCTTCGAGTGATTCCATCGAGTAGACGTATACAATAACCTCGGAACTCGCGTGGGTATTTAGACTACGAATTTGACTTACTATGGCTTTAAAGTATATGATAGGATAGGAAGGGGAAGGAAGTGAGAATACAAGGCCAGTAGAGGTATAGCCGCAGAGGAGGTAGAGGAAGGAGATCGAGGCGTGCAACAACTCTTGGATGAATGACCTACGTCCGTCGGGACATTGAAGCATGGCAATAGCTAAGCGTTCTGTATGTAGGCAGGCAGGGGACGTGATGGTGGCCATAGCATTGCATTCGTCTATAATGTTCCCGATCCCCAAGGTCTTTTTGAGTATATCCCCCGACCAACGCCTCCAACAATGCTATGCTTCAAAAAATGTACACCGAAAGTCCCCAGAAACCACGGACTATGAGGCAGGGGCAGTTCCAATAGCTTCTTGCGAAAGTGATGACTCCTCTGCTGGCTTCTCCGTCTCTGGTACTGAAGCTTCGGCATCCTTCAATTGTACCTCCTCCAGCTGGCCTTTGATACCATCCACGACCTTCAATCCTTCGGCTGACGTGAAAGATCCGGTCACCTTCGAGAATGTCTCCAGACGACGCTTCACTTCTGGTACGATGTCTGACAGGTTGACCAACACTCCTTCTTTCTCCGGGTGACCTTCGGGAAGACCCATTTGCTTGACCTTGACCTTGCCTTGCTTTATCTCATCTGGCCCGACGATGATGCCAAAGGGTACACCGGTTAACTCGGCGGCTTTGAACTGCTTGTCCAGCTTCGGCTTCACCTTTTCCTGGAACTCGGCCTAGAAATCTGGTATTAGCACACTTGCCAATTTGAATGACCCTTGTTAGGTGGGATATTGGTAGACATACCTTGATTCCAGCTCGCCTCAACGTCTTGTAGATCTTCATACGATCCTTGAGGTTACCATCTGCTTCCCTGCCGCCAAGCGCCATGACAAATACATCTACCTCGTTTCCTCGGACTTTGGGGGCGTTCTTGTCTGCCTCCAGCCTGGCCTTGGTGATGGCGAAGATCCGCTCCACTCCGAAGGAGATTCCGACGCAGGGGATTTGCTTCTTCCCCGAGAACATGCCCACCTACAGCGGATTCAGCAAACCTACTTATGGGAGAGTTGCATTCAATGTTCCAGGAGATCCGGGACATTTAAATCAGGCAAATGGGAGTTCTGAAAGGTGGCACTTACAAGATTGTCATATCGTCCACCAGCCGCAACACTGCCATAACCAACAGTAGGATCTGAGGACCGGTCTTCGTCAAAGTCCGCGCCAGCCTTGGACTTTGACGGCTTCTTTGAGGGTTTCGGAGGCGCCCCTGTCGTTACAGATGTTGGAGCCAGTGGTGCTGAACCTTCAGTAATGACCTCGTAGATAACCCCTGTATAGTAGTCAAGTCCACGTGCCAGACTTAAATCGAAAGAGATAGAGCCTAAAACGTCTAAGTTCTCGAGGTACTCGAAGAGAAGCTCCATATCTGCCATTCCTGCTTTCATGGATTCGTTGGCCGCGAGCGCCGGGTCGTCTTTGAGTGTTTGGAGCAGAGCCCTCCCTCCCTTCTGGACCACATATTCTCCAATCTTATCTGCGACTTCCGCCGCCAGACCTTTCTCCTCTGTCATCTCTTTGCGTACTTCCTCCCATGGCAGCTTGTCCAACTTGTCTACCGCGGATGATATTGTGCGAATCTTGTCTGCTGGTACCCCGCATACCTCGAAGATGCCATCAAGAATCTTTCTGTGGTTGAGTTTGACTGTGTATTGTCCCTTCCATCCTAGATTATCGAATACTTCAGTTGTAATGCTGAGAATTAACGCGTCGGGGATCATAGGGTCGTATGTTCCGGCAATATCGAAATCGCATTGCCAGAATTCACGCATTCTACCTTTGGTCATTGCTGGCTGATCTCGTCTGTGGACTTTGCCGATAACATAGCGCTTGATTTGCGTGACATCTTGGTTCATAGCCAGCCATCTTGCGAACGGAACAGTGTGGTCATATCTTAGCGAGCATAACTCTCCTCCTTGGTCCGCAAGGTCGTAGATGAGTTTGCTGTCTTCGCCGTATTTGCCAGACAGGATTTCCTTTAATTCGAAGTCTGGTGTATCAATTGTGACTCCTCCATTACCCTTGAAGACATCAATGGTCGTTGAGAAGATCTTGTCCCTGATTGCCATATCCTTTGGGCCAACTGAACCAGAAATCAGTCCAAGACAATCCAGGCGTACTTGTCTAACTTACAATCTCTCGTTCCCTTTGGGACTTTCACCTCAATTTTCTGGCCTTTGGGCGCCATGTTGAGGTCGAGGTCGAGGTCGAGGTCTCTCTCTTTTCGCCTCGCCGTCACAGCGAAATTTCGTGGATTTACAATATCCCAAGCGCGTGGAGAGATTTGAAATGCTCTTCTGGTGGGTAAAATTCGTAGTGATCTCGCAGGCCTTAGTAGTGGTATCTGAGCAGTCCTCATTCAAATTCACTACTGAAGTAGTCGTTGCGTCGTCAAAAGTTCGAAAAATTCTGAGTCATTGGTGGGAGGGCTCGACGAGGCTGAATGTTTTTCTGGCATTAGCCAGTTCTCGCTAGCCGGCCCGCATCTTAGCGCATCTTCAGAACCCACTTTGCAGTGTTCCTCCTCACTTCAAACCTCTTCAGCCGCAGCCCGCATGTAGCTCACCATGGTTCCTCATATTGGGTTTGACACCGACCAGATCAAGGACAAAGCCCGGAAGGATCTTTTGTATCTATTAGAGGGTGTAAGTAAGGCTTCCCTATCCATCTCGACCCCTCAAGGCACCGACTTACATCATCTATTCGCACACAGGTTCGAGGAAAGAAGAATCTAGTGATTGAGAAGGGCCTTGCTGGACCGATCGGACTGTTCGTCAAGTTCTCGACCCTGCAGGACTACGGTGTCGACAAGGTGTTCTTCTTGGAGAATGGCAATGCCGATGTCAGCCAGCGAAATGTTGTGTTCATCGCGAGAGGAGAGAGTGCAAGGCATACCTCCTCAATAGCCGGTACGTACATTTTAAGACTGTTCATTTATATGCCAAGCAAGTATCACTTCAATTGGGCTCTTAAAGGAGACTTTGTAGACGACTTGTCCACTCTACTTAGTCAGTCTTGAGCCCTACACGAATCACTGTACAGCGCGGTTAATAGTGTCTCTTTCATCTTTTGATATGCAAGTGATACTGCCATTACGTGCTGACATCTAATCAGATCACATCAAGCGAATGCAACGAGAAAGTCAGACTGGTCATGAATTTTCGATATTCTGGGTACCTCGAAGGACGCTCGTTTCCCAAAAGATCCTCGAGGATGCCGGTGTCCTTGGCGACACAAACATCACAGAATTCCCACTGTACTTCTTAGCCGTCGAGAAAGATCTCCTCTCCCTCGAACTCGACGACTCTTTCAGCGACCTATATTTACGAAAAGATCCTACACCAACATTCTTATTGGCACGTGCTCTGATGCTCATACAGCAAAGGCATGGCCTCTTTCCACGCATCACTGGAAAGGGAGACAATGCCAAGAGACTGGCAGATCTGCTCGCACGCATGCGGCAGGAGTTGATAGCTGGTGAAGATACAAACGAGAGCAGTAGGCTGGGCTTGACCCCGAGCACCACTATTGAGAGCCTCATTGTCATTGATCGCGAAGTCGACTTTGCTACCCCTCTTCTTACACAATTAACTTACGAAGGTCTGATCGACGAAACAGTTGGCATTCAGAACAATCAAGCGGAGGTGGACTCTTCCATTGTGGGACCAGCTCCTCAGGCTGCTCCAGGGTCGTCAAAGACCGTTGGTGCACCAGTACAAGCGAAGAAACGCAAAATCTTACTCGACTCTTCGGACAAGCTCTACGATCAATTGAGAGATACGAACTTTGCTATTGTTGGGAATCTGCTGAATAAGGTCGCTCGGCGACTTCAAACTGATTATGACAGCAGACACGGGACTAAGACAACGGCAGAATTGCGAGAATTTGTCAACAAACTTCCAGGATACCAAGCCGAGCAACAGAGCTTGAAGATACATACTGGACTTGCCGAAGAGATTATGAAGCATACCAGATCAGATCAATTCAGCAGATTACTGGAAGTGCAACAGAATCTTGCAGCCGGGGCTGATCCATCATCTCAGCATGAGTCGATCGAAGAGCTGATCTCGCGGGATGCTCCACTTACAGAGGTTCTGCGATTATTGTGTCTAGAATCTTGTATCACTGGCGGCATAAAACATCGAGAGCTAGAGGGGTTCAAGAAAATGATCCTGCAGGCTTATGGCTACCAGCATATTCTCACTCTGGACGCTTTAGAAAAGCTGCAGTTGCTTCTATCGAGGAGCTCACCTGGGGCCTCGATGATTCCGATGTCTGGAGGTGGATCCAGCACTGGAACTAAGACCAACTACACTTATGTGCGCAAAGCTCTTCGACTCATTGTTGACGAAGTCAATGAACACGATCCGAACGATATCGCTTATGTATATAGCGGCTATGCACCTCTTTCGATACGCCTCGTCCAATGCATACTACAGAAACAGTATCTCACTTCCATCACGCGCGGCGGAAATGCGAATAATCCAGCAGGTGTAAGCGGCGGGGCGTCGCAAGGATGGCGAGGTTTTGACGAGGTAGTGAAGCATGTCAGAGGACAAACATTTGATGAAGTCCAAAAGGGTGAAGACAAGGCTGCGAAGGCTCGCGCTTTGCTCACGGGCAGTGGCGAGAAGAAGCTCGTCTTCGTTGTATTCCTAGGTGGCATTACATTTACGGAAATCGCTGCTCTGAGGTTCATCGCGAAGAAAGAAGGTAAGCAGATCTTCAATCATCCTCCTCAACAATAGCAAGCGGACTCACATCTGCCAGCCCGAAAACAAATAATCATATGCACAACTTCGATCATCAGTGGGAATAGGATGATGGATGCGGCTATTGAGAAAGCATCTCTGGGAAAGAATACCATTGTACAAGACTCGTAGTAGACACATGAAATGCCAGCAATGAGCACAGGCAGACCAAGTCTAGTATAATTCAATAATTTTAATGATGAAATGACCAATTCTCCATGACATCTGGTATAAAGAAATGCTGCATGTGTATCAACGAGTCAACGACGTCTAGTTTGCGATCGTCCACCAAAGCATTACCTATGATGCACGTGATGATTGCTTTGGCATCATGGATCATTTGGGCCGAGACTCAGAAGAGACTTGATATCACATATCGTACGACACGACCACCCAACGAACCTCTCCGAGTCTTCTCTGAGGACGTTCCTCTCCTTCTCGAGCGACGACGACATTGACGAAGAAATTGCATGAAGCTCGCGGCAGGATATACGTGTGGCAACAGACAATATCGAATGCGACAGGTGAGACGGTTCCACGTGGGTGATACATATACCATTATCGAGTTTGTTGAAGAGTCGCTAACTGTTCCTCATAGTCTAGAAAGACGCGGTCGATCGATCTCATCGATGATACTTGCGGGAGGGGTGTGCAGTTGAGCGATATCAAAGTGGCATGGGACATTCGAGTAGCAGCGCTGACCCAACCACCGTTGCCGACAACCCATATAAGTCCAAGAAACGACCCAAAGTCACAAGACTCAAGGTTACAGACATGGCGGTAACAATGGAGACTCAAATCCCGCAACATGGTGATATCAACTTGATGGGATTACAAGAATTGGACTCGCATCTTTCAATATTCGAAGCCTCAAATCCCGGCAGAGACTCGTCTACCCCCGGTGCTATGTCAAACTCTGCCTATGGCGACTCTATCAACACTGTTGATCAACATTCTCATACTATTGTTGTTGAATCTCCTAGTGAGAACTACTCATCTAAATCTCATTACGGAGTAGGTTCTCGTGCTAGGTTCGCAGACCAAAAGTTCAATATGAGGTACGTGGTCGCTCTTTCCTTGCGCAGTTTTGAGTTTCAAGCCACAACCAGAAAGTCCTGGTGTGATAATGAATACATCCCATTGACTTATCACTACAGAGTTGAGCGGAATTCTTCTTCTACTTCGATGGGCAATGTTCTTCTCAGACCTGAAAGTGCTCGCGATTCTATGGCATCATCCATGACTACCGACCTTGACGACGCTTCATCAGCCCTTTCATCGATATCGAGTAAAGCCACGTCCCCGACCGGGTTTGACGGAAACTCGAAAGACAATTCGAAGTCAGCTTCTCATACTGCAGAGCGACGCCAGACATATGATGTACGCCCGAAGGTTTCCATACCTACTGATATTGCGCCGAGCGAGTATGCGAGGCAATGCATTGCAGCTGCAGAATCATCACGCCTCAATCCTTACAGTCTACATGCGGAAGAGCATGCCTTATTACGCAAGCATATCAGTCATCAACAAGTCACTACGTATCTTAACATTCGGAATGGCATTCTCAGATTATGGACAAGGAATCCTATGATTGGTGTAATGCGCGATGAAGCCATCGGATGCGCAAAGGATTCACGTTGGTTTGATGCTGCCAATGTCTGCTACGAATGGCTGGTACGACGTGGTTACATTAACTATGGCTGTCTCGAGCATCTTAGCCCTGGCAAGGAGATCAAAAAGCCACAGCGTGGCTCTAAGAGGAAGCGCAAGACTGTCGCTGTCATTGGGGCTGGCATGTCTGGTCTCGGCTGTGCGAGGCAACTTGAGGGTCTATTCTCACAGTTCGAGGAGCGCTTCCGTTCAATGGGAGAAGATCCCCCACAGGTCATTGTTCTTGAGGGCAGAGATCGAGTCGGCGGCAGAGTGTATTCTCGGGCCATGAAATCGAAGCCAAAACAGCCAACCCTCGCTTATGGAAGTCGGTATACAGCAGAGATGGGTGGCATGATCATCACTGGCTTTGATCGAGGTAACCCACTCAATATTATTGTCAGAGGTCAACTAGCATTGTCTTACCATGCCCTTAAACCCGAAACTACGATATACGATGCGAATGGAAAGTCGGTGGACATCAATCGAGACCAGTTCGCAGAGAAGCTCTTCAATTACATCCTCGATCGAGTCAGCGAGTACAAGTTCAAGATTCCGGCACCACCTGCCATTGATGGAGACAAAAGCCTTCTCGACGCCGGCCGCGATGTCAATTCGGAAGGCACAAAAACAATTAGCGAGGTTGAGGATGCTTCTGCACCTGGCACTCCTAACATCTCGAAGGGACCAAACTCTCCCACTGATGATGTACAGATGATTCCAGTCTCATCTGATAGACTTACTGGACGAGCCCACCTTGAGCTTGGCATACCTGCTGTTCATACTGCTGCCTACAAAGCCAAAGAAATCGGCTGGCAGTTACGACCAGGGGTTGGAATTGAGTATGATCTGGATCTTGAATCTGCTGTCAACTCGAAGTATGCTACACTTGGCTCAGTATTTGACGAAGCCATTCGCCAGTATACACGCATTGTTGATTTCACTCCTCTCGATCTGCGATTGATTAATTGGCACGTGGCGAACTTGGAATATAGTAATGCTGTCACTTGCAATAAGCTCAGTCTTGGTGGCTGGGATCTTGACGCCGGCAACGAATGGGAGGGCAAACACACTATGGTCACCGGAGGCTACCAACAGGTCCCAAGAGGGCTTCTGAATTGTCCAACACCTTTAAATGTTCAGAGACAGAACAAGGTGAAGAAGATCATCTATGATCCCGAAAACAAGGGCTCCGCATCAAAGATCGAGTGCGAAGATGGTCAAACCGTCGAAGCAGACTATATTGTCTCGACAATACCTCTTGGTGTCTTGAAGCACCGAAACGTGAGCTTTGAGCCAGCTCTACCCGAATGGAAGGAGGGACCAATCTCGCGAATCGGCTATGGAGTCCTCAACAAAGTGGTCTTGGTCTATCGAGAAGCCTTCTGGGACCAAAAGCGCGACATCTTCGGTGCTCTTCGCAACCCTATGAATCGTTTCAGCTTAGATCAAGCTGACTACTTCACGCAACGCGGTCGCTTCTTCCAATGGTTCAATGCCAGCAATACTACTGGCCTCCCAACATTGCTTGCATTGATGGCTGGCGACGCTGCATTTTCCGCAGAAAGTACTCCCAATGAACAGCTCATCTCTGAAGCTACGAAGGTGCTACGTACTGTGTTCGGTCCTTCGGTACCTGCCCCTATCGAAGCAGTTGTGACTCGGTGGAGCCAGGATGAATTCTCGCGTGGCAGTTACTCTTACACTGGTCCAAGCTTTCAACCGGACGACTACGACGTTATGGCACGACCTGTTGGCAATCTCTTCTTTGCTGGCGAACACACTTGTGCCACACATCCTGCGACTGTCCACGGCGCTTACATTTCTGGGTTGAGAGCAGCCTCGGAGGTTCTCGAGACGATGATCGGCGCTATTCAGGTACCGGAGCAATTAGTACCTCCAAAGGACTCGTCATCGAAGAGAAAATCCGAGACGATCCAAAGCCCCAAGGATCCCAAGCAGGCGCGCCTCGAGGCATATGAGTGGGAGATTTATGGTGCTATCGTTGCCAAATTTGGTGAGCGACCTTACCGCCCCGCAAACAACTATGCCAACCCGTACCGCATGTACAGTAAAGACCAATGGGAAGAAGCGAAGCGAAAATGTGAAGAGGGCCGAAGACCTGGCAAAGGAAAGCCCATTCCTAATGAGGTCAAGAAGATGGTCACGAAGATGTGGAAGGAGGCCACCGATGAAGCAAAGAAGCCCTACAATGACAGAGCAGATGTTCAGAAGAAGGCATACGCTGCTGCTATGGCTGCATATAACGTCAATGCAGCACAATGGGACAAGGAGGCTCTCGCGTTTAGAGCGGTTTATGAAAAGGAACACCCAAGTGTACCAGGACCTGAGGAATCAAGCGGTAGCCCTTCAAGGAAAGACAGACGAGCAAAGCGAGGTGTGAGTGGATACGCAGAAGATTCTGACTCCGAATTGGACATTTGAGCACTGGTTTATAGCATTCTCCCATTTTTGCATTGCTTTGTATGATCATAGGGGCATAGGTATCGCTTGGTCAGCATTTTAAGGGGTGGTGGCTCCGGCGTACTGGCTGTGAGATTCGACTTTGGGGAGTATGGTTGCATATAGTAGCTGTGTAATGAGCATTAGTACAAGTATTTTGGATTATTGCCAAAAACATTCTGCACGCCGATGAGTGACCTTTTGAAGCCAAAACCTGCTGCAAGTTACGCTCAACGACTCTTGCTCGGTGTAACGAATGAATGAAATATCCTCTCGCTATGCTCATCTCTTACAAGTCGTGCACAATCTACTTGCTCCTTTGCAGGCTAAAGAGCTTGGATAGCGTCTATGTTCAACAAGTATTCTTAGGCAGAGACAGCAAAACATGATTGCGTTGTGTCCAAGGTCGCAAGTTCAAAGGGGCTTTAGCGAGACTAATTCTACCAACTGATGACTCGCTTTCAGGATGCCTTTGGCAAGTTTGATTGTCTGAATCTGCGAATACACATTGGGGTACGAAAATATTCATCAAAGTACCCTGAAAAAGCTGGACTTTCAAGAATCTGAAAAACCTAATACCCTCAAAGGTGATAATTCGGAAGTTTGGAAGTATGAACTGGCTCTTGCACACCTGGAGATGTGGAAAGAAGGTGAGTTGGACAGTAAAGCCCACCTGACAATGTTATCTCCTTGTGGTTCAAGAGTACCAGAAGACTTCCACATTAGAGCAGTACCGCCAAAGCTCCGATCTTTGAGCACTTCACCTTTCAAGTCAAAGCCATCCAGAGTTGAACAAAGACTGAACCAATGTCACCCAAACTTCTTAGAAGACTGAATGATCCAATCTTTGAGCAGATCACCTTCCAATGTTGAGTCGTCCAGAGTTATCTCGTCTCTAGATTCACCTTTGAAAGGACCAGTAGATCGGATATTTAATCTCCTCCTCTTCCTCTTCTTCACCTTCTCTGGTTTCCACCAACAGCATACCGGATTGCTGCTTCGATCTTTCCAAACGCACCGGTCGAGACCATGGCATCCAACCCGGAAGCCTCTGCTTACATTCAAGCTATCGAGCGCAGAGACAAGGCGGCATTCGTGAAGGACGCCTACCCACAATTCACGGAAAAGACCATCCTCGAATATCTTCAAAGAAGCGATTGGGACGTTGAACAGGCTACCGTAGCTTTGTCAAAGCGACAGAGCGGCCCAGAAGTACAACAAGCCGAAAGTTCAAAAGTCCAAGAAAAGCTCCAGCAGCAACAACACTCGAGTAGTGCCGCTCCTGGAAGCTCAAAGCTTGCTTCTCGACCCGCTACAACCACAGGCTCAGGCTCCAGTGCTCCTCATCATGCGATCTCTATCGCGATTGATAGCAACGATGATCAACCGGGGATAGATCCTAGCGAGAACGACGATCCTGCTTCGGACCTCTACGGTGTCAGCGACGAGGAAAGAAACCGCCAGAAAAGTGAGAAGAGAGGAAAAAGCGGTAAGCGGGCTGCCAGTTCAGAGGTAAGCCAACCTTACTCGTCTCCACAAAGCTCCAGTTTCTATATCATTCGCGAAGTCAACTCGAGCGTGTCTGCTGGTGCCTCGGGTCAATGTCGAATATCGCAGGTTGAACACCCAGTCTTCCTAAAATGAAGCATTCTGGATATATCCAAGCCTCTGGAAGAAATACTAACTGAACACTAGGGCCAACTTCAAAGCTCGCGAAAGAAGTCCAAGGGATTAGAGGAATCAGAAGGATCAAAGGGAGAAAGAGACGGCGAGGGATCAAGAAGTGGGAAAGAAAAAGAAAAGGAAGAGCAGAAGGACGAAGAAAAGGGAGACGAGCAGGAAGACGAAAAGGAAGAAGATGATTCAGCCTCGGACTGGGTTGAGTAGGTTTGATCTGCCATCGGAAGGAATCCTTGTTAACATATCTGAATAGGAATGCAGCTGGTCAATTCAAGTTGAAGACTGGTATCGTCCTTGCTCTCGACTCAGGTGATCACCCTGTCGTATTTACCAGGAAGCTACTCAGAGACCACTTCGATTTCTTTGAGGAGAGACTTCAGCCAAACCCACCTGGTGCAAAAATACTACTGGAGACAATCGAAGTCCCGTTTGTTAGTCGTGTGATGTTTGACATCATATTCCAATGGGCAACATCGACGTGTCGACAAGGTCTAATTGTTTTGACTGAGGCACGGCTGAGGACACCCACGATTGAGATCGATAACCTCATTCAGTTGGCTTTGGCTGCCAAATTACTTGGACCACCGTCCTCAGATCTGCTGGAGACCACCATCGCAGACCGCATCAGAAGTATCCTTCGCGAAGATCGAAACAGGCTGAGCGACTATCATATCGAGCGCGCATGCGGCGGGTTCAAGCGAGAACATGCCGTTCGAAGAGTGATCATTGATACTCTGGTTGAACCATACGCAAAGTGTAGGGGTGATATTCGAGTTGCTGCCACGCGCAAGCCATACGTCGATGCGAGCAGCGAGCAAAAGTGCTATGCCCAGATAATCGACACTCCGGGTCTGGAAGCCGAACTCAATGAACTGGTTATGGTTGCCATCCGCGGAAGACAAAAGTGGGATACCACAAGAACCGCACCAACGGAGCTTCAGGACCCTTTGTTTAAAGATGGAGTTAGGGGAGGACAGTTCGTTATCAATGTCGATCCACACACATCGAAGACTACTTAGGAGGAATGTCCCGTCCGTTCAGGTACTAGATTCCATACACAGAAACATCGAGGCAATTTGTCCTATCCTATTTCGTCTCTCGTGTCCCTTTTCCCGTGAACCAAATCTTCCATCAACTAGCAGAATCGAATGTTGCTGGTGTATACAGACAGCCTAACATTGAAGCAAAATTGACGAATTCGACGAGACTTCATGTGTTGCCTGAGAGAGAAACTGTATCACTAGGTCTTGGGATTACAAACGACGATGACGGCAAATTTGGATGGCTGGCTTGAAAAGGCATGCAAAAAGCTTGGTACGGAACGTTGAGAGTTCGTAATGTACCAACGCTGGTCTCATTGCTGTATTGAGCGCAAGTCGCATGCTGGGAATATTTCGAAGACAAAATTGCTTTCTACCAATCGTTGTTTCATTGATAGAGTGGAACCTCCTTGGCATCTACATCAACAACCTCCAAGCACCAAGAATCAAAGCAGCAGTACCTGTTCATCTGTTAGTACATCGTTCGTCCACGAGAGATCAAAATCAGCTTACCAGTGCAGACTCCCATGAGCCACTGCAAAGTCTGGAACTTTACTCCTTCCAACTTCTCCCTTAACCCAGCAACCTCCTGTTCAATCTTCGTTTCCGTCTCCTTGATCTTCAGCTCCTGGACGTTGGCTTCCTCCCGAATCCGTCCCTTTTCCAGATTCAAATCTAACCTAACAGAAGCCTGTGTTCTGCCAATCTCGTCCCTCAATCTGCTGTTCAATTTCGCAAGATCGTTGGTCAAGCGCTCATGGGAGGCCCTTGTTGTAGCTGATTCTGTAGAGTCTGCAGAGAGGAGCTCAGAGCGAAGCTTTGCAAAATCAACTTTCTGTGTATAGGTCGCCTTAGCCTGATCTTCACGAAGCACCATTGTCCGAGTTAAGTTCTGGATACTGTCGTACGTCAGTTACGTTGCCCCGAATGAATACTGGTGAGAATGTCTACCTCTCCTCGATGACATCGCTGAGCACTTTCATCATTGCAACAGCCTGTGCCTCTGTAAATCCTTCCTCTCTTAATCGCTGAACAAATTTGAGGGTATCGAAGTGGTGATCTCGGGATTGACGTGTTGTTGCATGGAAAGCTCTTCGGATTGAGGGGTTTTGGCAAATGCTGCTTGTTGAAGGTGTAGCCCCATTGTTTCGTGGACGATTGAGTGGCCTGCTGCTTGAAAAACTCCCAGTTCTTTTGTACTTGTCGTAGGTTGGAGCTGCAGTGCTTAATGCTCGAATGGTGTTGAAAGGAATGGCTGAGGTTTGCCAGCTCAATTTAGGAAGCAGGAACCTTGGAAGAGCTCTGGCCACGCCCACGTTCGCCATGTTTGAAGATACAGTAGATGAAAGAGATCCTGAGCCTATGCGAAGACTGTGCCCAGGTTGGACATCCTTCGCAGGAGACGTCTTGAAATCCGCTCAAAACTTCGAGGTTGAAGGTCCGGGTCACGTGTTACGCGAAAAGATGAGTCTTCTGGTGCATGGCGGGGTTCGACTCATCGAGCTGCCCACTCAAAATATTGCCTTAGATTAAATTTCACGAACTTCATATCTCCAAGCCGCCACCAAACACTCACCTCTGAATACACGATCTAGTACATACCCACGAAGTCTCTGCGACATTCAAGGCAATCAAACCATCTCGAGGAACACTCAAACTCATCACAATGGCGGCGAACGGCGACAAGTACGGGAATGATGCGGAGTCTTCAGACTCTGACTCTGGCCCTGGGTCCCCGGGTCTCGAGCCCCAGAATGATTTTGGTGATCATGTTGAGGAGCTCGAGGACAAGCCCATCAAATCTGCGCTGAAGAAGAGCACACACAAGGAGCCTGCGCCTACGATAATACGCCCAACCCTTCCCCCACAAACGGAACCCAAAGACCTCGATGTCAAGTCTCTGACTCCTCTTACCCCCGAGATCATTGCGCGACAGGCGACAATCAATATCGGAACTATTGGGCATGTGGCGCACGGAAAGTCGACAGTTGTGAAGGCCATCTCAGGTGTCCAGACTGTTCGATTTAAGAACGAGTTGGAGAGAAATATTACGATTAAGCTGGGTTATGCCAACGCAAAGATCTACAAGTGTGACAACGAGGAATGTCCAAGACCTGGATGCTTCAGGAGTTACAAGAGCGAGAAGGAGGTCGACCCGCCATGTGAGCGAGAAGGGTGCTCTGGCACATACAGATTGCTAAGACACGTCTCGTGAGTACCCTCTATCTTTGATTACGACACGAGGACTGACAGTATTATAGTTTCGTTGATTGCCCTGGTCACGACATTCTCATGAGCACTATGTTGTCTGGTGCCGCCGTTATGGACGCCGCTCTCCTCCTCATTGCTGGAAACGAAACCTGCCCTCAACCACAAACCTCCGAGCATCTTGCAGCTATCGAGATCATGAAACTCGACAAGATCATCATTCTCCAGAATAAGGTGGATCTGATGAGAGAAGAGGGTGCAAGCGCTCACTACGCAGACATTCTCAAGTTCATTCGAGGAACCGTTGCAGGAGGAGCACCAATCATTCCCATTTCCGCCCAATTGAAGTTCAACATCGATGCTGTTAACGAGGCTATTGTCAACACCATCCCAGTCCCACCCAGAGATTTTTCGATGGATCCTCAAATGATCGTTATTCGATCTTTCGACGTCAACAAGCCAGGTGCCGAGATTGAGGAACTGAAGGGAGGTGTAGCTGGTGGAAGTATCCTGCACGGTGTTGTAAAGCTCGGCGACGAGATTGAGATCCGACCCGGTATTGTCACAAGAGATGAGAAGGGAGCCATCAAGTGCACGCCAATTTTCAGTAGAATCGTCACGCTCAACTCTGAGAACAACGAGCTGAAGTACGCTGTTCCTGGAGGACTGATTGGTGTTGGAACTCGAATCGACCCCACACTCTGCCGTGCTGATCGTCTTGTTGGTTTCGTCCTCGGTCTCAAGGGCCGTCTGCCGGATATCTACATCGAAATCGAAGTCAACTACTACCTCCTCCGAAGATTGTTGGGTGTCAAGACCGCAGACGGAAAACAAGCCAAGGTTGCTAAGTTGGCGAAGAACGAGGTTCTGATGGTCAACATCGGATCCACTGCTACTGGAGCGAAGGTTGTGGCTGTAAAGCAGGATGCTGCGAAGTTGGTGTTGACCAGTCCGGCTTGCACGAACGTGGGAGAGAAGGTTGCGCTGAGCAGACGTATTGAGAAGCATTGGCGACTAATAGGCTGGGCTACGATTGCCAATGGCGTTACTCTGGATCCTAGCACTTCATAGATGTATGTTCTGAGTTCTTGATCTGCATATGGGGAGTTGATAGATTGGGCAAAAGTTAGCTCGATTGGTACATTACTTGACATACATCAAGACATTCTCAGTATGACTACTGTTTTGTAGGAAAGAAATGTGAATGTTTGCTTTCGAATTTGGTGGCTGTGTTTCGTCTGCGGTTTTTGGTCTTCATGTGCGTTCTCAGACCTGGTTAGCATAGGAGGAGGATCAGATGCTCAATCCGTTGTCAATTTGGCTAATAACTTTCCTATTTCAAGTACAGCATTTCAGAAGCTTCAATCCAGCCTGCCACCAAGTAGTACTCGTACAAGATTCTGCACGAAACAAGCTCTGATCCATAGCTTCTTCTGGAACAATCACACGATTCGCAAGATGACTGCTTCCTTTGAACCATCACGTGGAGTAGTTTTCTTCTATTCTGTTCAACTTCAGAGTACTTCCAAACCCTTGGTGTTGGTACTTGTACTACTGCAGAAGTGCTATGTTGCATCGGATCTGCGGATCTACTTGTGACATCGAGCACAGGACCACACGATTCCGCCTTCTTACATACACATCATAATATGGCCCTCCTTATTCCCTTCACACTGTCTGCTATTTTTTTGCATAACCATTTCCAAGATGAGATTTGTCAAAGCCATTCTTCTCGCCATCCTCCCCTTAACAAATACTCTCCCAACGGACGGCGACCAAACCTTAGACGTTCGTCAAAGTAGCGCCAGGTGTCCAGCTGATCAACCCGAATGTCCTACCAAATACAAAGTCCGAAATGGCCAAGTAAAAGAAGGGCGTTAAATCTGCTGCATCAATGATACACAACATGTATTTCCTCTACTCCACTTCTCTCCAACTCTTCGAAGCAAAGGAAGTTATTCATGTCACCTTATCTTAGTGCTCCCAAACATCATCTTTCAGTCCTGGTGGAGCCCAGATTTATACCCTCGGATATGTAAGTTAGGTTTCGGGAATGAAGATACTTGCTGATGTAAGAAGTGCTACCCGAAATGTGAAGCGCCGAAGATAGCTTGTAATGGGTGGCTAGATCAAATTATTCAACAGCGGTTGCAATTCGATTCTTATTCGAGGCCCGCTCCTTCTCCATCCGACGACACCAGCACCAAAGCACCTTCTCCCCCCCATAACGAACTGCGTGGAGAATCGATCTTACCGGGTTGGAAATCAGAGACGATACGAGTCACATTTGGCGATGCATCTGTCAAAAACCCGAATCCTGTCCTCAAAGCAGAGTTTCGAGTTTCTGCTACCGCATTTTCTCGTTTCCTCACGCAATCAAACTTGCCAGCTCTTTCTTTGCAAATGAGTGCATCATGTCCCGTGATCTTTCAATATGAGAGTCTTTTTTTTACTCTATCTGCAAGAAGTTCCTTTCAGCAGCGAATCGTCTCACCAACATTCGAAATTCACCACTATTCTTCCTCGTTCACCTTCAATTTTGGTATCGATATCAAGCTTCAACGCTGCCCATTACCTTGGGCACTGTTTCTTCTGTCTGATTTCGAAGTATATCAGTACGCACTTTTCTTTTAATCCTTTGCAGATGGTAGCACTTGGGCTTTGTCTCACTGGATTTTTGGCCTTCGCGCCTTTGGGGTAAGAACTTCCGAGTCCACATTCATCAACGACGCCTGGGACATCTGGCAATTCCTCGAGTTCTTTCCACAATCTCTATATTCTATCAAACATGTCTGTGCTACGAAAGATCAGCATTTTCCGATAACAAAGCTTAAACATGCCTATAACCCAAATCAGAGTCGACAAACATCCAGACCAAACCATCAACCCTTGCACCCCTTTTCGAAGCGAGTAACACGTGCAACTCAACTCGACTCCCTCAACACCCCAACCTGTCTCTCCCCCCCCAAATTCCTCAAATCACAAACCTCCATAACCACCTCTCATTCCATCACATCCAAAAATCATCATTTTCATCCTCAACTTCTTTTTTCTAACACCAACGTCGAAATCAACAACCCACACGTGATCCTATAACCCAAATCAGAGTCGACAAACATCCAGACCAAACCATCAACCCTTGCACCCCTTTTCGAAGCGAGTAACACGTGCAACTCAACTCGACTCCCTCAACACCCCAACCTGTCTCTCCCCCCCCAAATTCCTCAAATCACAAACCTCCATAACCACCTCTCATTCCATCACATCCAAAAATCATCATTTTCATCCTCAACTTCTTTTTTCTAACACCAACGTCGAAATCAACAACCCACACGTGATGGGCAGGGGTGGGGAAGTTTGGAGTTGATACGTTGAGGTAAGGGTATGGCAGAGGTGTGAATGTGGGGATCAATGTTGTGGGGATTGTGGTGGCGGGGAGAAGGAAGAAGCTGTATTCTGACAACGGACAAATTGAGAGAGGACGATGTTTGGAAGGACTTCATTACCTAAGAAAAAGTCCCCATATCAAACCAGGCACCCTCAATCTCAAAATCCCCACACATCCACGAATAGCGAGTTGCCAAAAAGGTATAATTTATTCGGTTTCATGAAGACATACAAACTTCCAAGCCCCAAGCCTGCCCTATCTGATCACCGACACCTCAACATCCACAATCTAATCACCAATCCCAATCCCCTTTTCGCCTACCAAAGCCAATTTTCCAAAGCTCGAAAAAAAAGAATACTCTACTTATCGCCCGGCTTGACAATCTTACAGATGAGGTCTGAGCCCGCCACGGAATCACCCTCCTTAATCTGGACACTCCCCACTTTGCCAGCATGTGGTGCCGAGATGACCATTTCCTGCATCCATTATCAGCGACCAGCATCTCACTCGCAAGGGGGGAAAACTCACCATCTTCATAGCGCTAAGAACCGCAAGAGGATCGCCCTTCTTAACCTCCCCACCCTCCTTAACCCTCAACTCAACAACCACACCTGCCATCGGCGCACCAACCTGGCTGCTGTCTCCGGGATCAGCCTTAGGTCTGCTGGTATTCTCAACCGCAGCCTTAACGTCATCCACAGTAACCTGTCTCACTTCACCATTCATCTCATAGAAGACTTCGCGTTGACCAGTAGTATCTGAGAGAGGACCAACAGCAAGAAGCTTCAAGATCAATACCTTACCCTTCTCAAGCTCAACATGGAACTCCTCTCCAATTTCTGGTCGAGAGAGGAAGTACCTGGTTGGGAGAACGCTGAGATCACCGTACTTCTGGATGAACTTGCGGTAGTCCTCAAAGACCTTGGGGTACATAGCGTAACTGGCAACATCGCACTCGGTGACGCTGCCGTACTTTTTGTAGATGTCTCTCTTAATCTGAGCAAGATCAAGTGGCTCCAAGGTAAGACCAGGTCGTTTGTCAAGCTTGCGACGACCACGGAGAGCATTGGTTCTCAATGGTTCAGGGAAGCCACCGTATGGTTGACCCATAAGACCTTCAAAGAATTCGAGAACTGAGCCTGGGAAATCAAGCTCAGCAGCACGCTTCTGGACATCATCGAAGCTGAGCTTGTTGGAAACCATAAATTGAGCCAAATCACCAACAACCTTGGAAGTAGGTGTAACTTTGACAATGTCCCCAAGCAAGTCATTGGCTTGCTCGTAAGCCTTCTTGGTCTCAGCCCATTGAGCACCAAGACCAAGTTGGGAGGCTTGGAACATCATGTTGGTTAATTGACCGCCTGGAATCTCATGCTCGTAGACCTCTGGATCGGGACCGTGCAAACCAGCCTCGAATGGAGAATAGAGTAGACGGAGCTGCGACCAGTAGGTATCGATAGCTCGGACATGGTGAACATTGAGACCAGGATCAAGATCAGTGCCCTCCAATGAAGCAAGAACGGCACCAACACTCGGCTGAGAGGTCATGCCAGACAAGCTGTCAGTAGCAGTGTCGACAGCATCGGCACCTGCATTGGCACAAGCCACCATGGACGCAACGCCGGTACCAGCCGAGTCGTGAGTGTGAACGTGGATCGGAAGATCTGGGTACTTCTTCCGGATCGCTCCGACCAAGAGAGTCGCTGCTTTAGGCTTGAGAACACCAGCCATATCCTTGATGCCCAGGATGTGGATTTTCAGGTCCACAAGCTTGTCGACCAAGCTGAGGTAGTATTCCAAGTTGTACTTCTTGTGTGGGTTGAGCACTAGAAGATCGGGGAGTCAGCAATTGCCCTTTCAAGAATATTTTAGGAGAATGTCTTGGGAGAAGTATCATGAGGCATCCCAAACAGGAAAAAAGGTGTATCCCCCGTGTACTCACTATCACCGCTGTAGCAGACAGTACCCTCAACAACACCACCAGCCTTGTGAACAGCTTTGATACCAACCTCAAGTTGGTTGATGTCGTTCAAAGCATCGAAGATACGGAAAATGTCAACACCGTGCTTCTTTGCCTGCTCGCAGAAGTGGTAGATGGCGTTATCTGGCAGAGAAGAATACGCAACACCATTGGCTCCACGAAGCAACATCTGGAAAGGAATGTTTGGAACCAGCTTGCGCATCTTTCGGAGTCTGTCCCAAGGATCTTCGTAGAGGAAACGCATAGCAACATCGAAAGTTGCTCCACCCCAGCACTCAAGAGAGTAGAGGTTGCTGTACGCGTGACTGGTCTCCTTGGCAATGTTTAGAAGATCAACTGTTCGGACACGCGTAGCCAACAGCGATTGATGGGCATCACGCCAGGTAGTATCCATAAGAAGACATCCCTTGTTCTTTCGGACGGCTTTGGCGAATGCCTCTGGTCCCTCCTCAACAATGATGTTTCTCCAGCCCTTCTTGCATGGCTCGGATGTATCAATCTTCTTGCCAGCGTCATCGAAGAGTTCTGGCATGATGATATCACCCTTGAACTTGGGCTCTCCAATCTGTCCTTTGATACTGCTGCCATTGACAGCAATATCACCCAAGTATGACAGCAACTTCTGGGCACGATTTTGACTGCCAACAAGGTCGAACAGCTCAGGGGTATCATCGATGAAGGTAGTCCAGCAATTGCCTTCGATAAAGGTAGGGTGAGTGAGCAATGAAGCTAAGAAAGGAATGTTGGTCTTAACACCACGAATACGGAACTCGACGAGGGCTCGAAGCATCTTCCGGCGAGCAATTTCGTATGTGGAGCCATGGCAGGTACATTTGACCAACATGGAGTCATAATGAGGAGTGATGACCGCACCCGCGAATCCATTGCCACCGTCAAGGCGGACTCCGTTACCACCAGCAGATCTGTAGACCTCAATCTTTCCAGTATCGGGGGAGAATCCTTTCGAAGGATCTTCGGTGGTGATACGACACTGAATAGCAAATCCTCGAGTGGAAATGCGGTCCTGGGTCAGACCAAGCTGAGCCAATGTAGCACCTGCCGCAATCTGGATCTGAGCAGCAATGAGATCAATGCCAGTGATCTCCTCAGTGATGGTGTGCTCGACCTGGATACGAGGATTGATTTCGATGAAGTAGTATCGGTTCTGCTGATCAACTAAGAACTCCGCTGTTCCAGCATTGCGGTAGTTGACAGACTTGGCGAGCTTGACAGCGTCTGAAAGGAGCGAATCTCTGACATCGGCCGGGAGGTCCTTTGCAGGAGCCAATTCGACGACCTTCTGATGTCTTCGTTGCACAGAGCAGTCACGCTCGTACAAGTGAACAACGTTTCCTTGGTTGTCTCCGAGGAGTTGCACCTCGATGTGCTTGGGCTTGTCCAAGAATCGCTCGACAAAGACAGTGCCGTTGCCGAAGGCAGACTTGGCTTCGGAGGTAGCTCGCTCGAATGAATCCTTCAAGGTTTCCTGCTCTCGCACAACACGCATACCACGTCCACCACCACCATATGCAGCCTTGATGATGATTGGGAATCCATATTCATCAGTGAATTTCTTCACATCCTCGAACTTCTCCACAGCGCCTTCAGTGCCAGGAACAACTGGGACACCAGCCTTGATAGCAATTGTTCTCGCAGAGACTTTATCACCTAGGGAATCGATGACTTCGGGAGAGGGACCGACGAACTAGAAGGTAAAATGTCAGTCATTGTTCTGAAGTTTGCAAAAGTGAAAAGTGAGCATACAATGAGACCAGCCTTCTCAACATTCTTCGCAAATTCGGCATTTTCAGAGAGGAAACCGTAACCTGCAGAGCTGTTAGAGACCATCTGCCATTGCCCAATGTCGGTTCCTACCAGGGTGAATCATCTGTACGCCATGTTGCAGAGCAATCTTGATAATCTCGTCGCCCGCCAAGTACGCCCCAACTGGTGTATATTGTCCACGTTTTCCAATCACATATGCCTCATCCGCCTCTGCAGTAACACGTTGTGATCAGCAAACAACCTCTTGGCCTCTTGGTGTCTTGGCTGGGGAGCCCGGGAAGGAATAACTGACTCTGTCTGTGCATACTAAGTCGGTCCTCATAACTGACAATACATTAGCTCCGTGCATCGCGAATGCTGCCAAGCTTCAATTGGCCGTACCTGAAAACCGCGACGGTCTGCAGAGAAAGTTCATGTGCCTATTGTTGAGCCCCGAGTCAGCACCTGCATGATTCCCACAATTCCTAAAACCATAATGCAGTGTTGGGAGAGGGAGGAACTTACAGTACGGAAGATCTAGAGAGCGGAAAAAGCAATGTCAGTAAGCTCGAACTACCCCGCCAAGCTGATAACGTACACGGATAGCTACACCAGATCAGCTTCCGTGAATCACAACATTGGGTCCGTAATAGGATGTACTCACGAATTTCTCCTCGATTGGCCACTGTAAGATACGAAGAAACATCGTCAGCCCATCTCACTCTCCAAATCGAAGCTCAATGAAGCTCTGTTCGTTTGTTGGGGCAGCCGAAAACTCACCGAGAATCTTCTTCAGTTGCATAATGCTCGAATTGGCGCGGATACGGTGGATAGTCTGAGCCTGTCCTGCATCCTTGCCCTCCTCGAAGACCTCGCTGTAGGCGCCATTGGGGTTATGTTCGTCCGCCATGGTGATGGTGAAGTAAGTTGGAGTTGTTGTTGATGCTGAGGAGAGCTCTCTGACTCTGGTAATCAGCTCTCACGTTGGCGGCGCTGCTCTTACTCGCTTCGTGCCGAGCTAGAACCGAATGGAGGGGTGAATGAGCTTCACGAGCTTGGGGGATCAGCGTGACGGAAGTGTGCGCAGCGTTCAATGGGTGAATGGGTGAATGGAAGTATGATATGATATGGTTTGATTTTGTTGTGTGTTCTTATCTTAGATGAGATGAATGGGTGAATGAAGAAGGGAAGAAGGAGGGGGAGCTCCACGGTTTTTGTTGAATGGTGCTCGGCTTAGGTCTAGGTGTTCTGGTTTGTGTTTGGAAGAGCTCTTGTCGGTGTCGTAGTTTGGTGGGGTTGAAATCCTGTCCCCCCTCGCTCGTTCCTGCCGGACCAGCCCTCTCCAAGACACAGGCAGTGAGTTGCCAGCTCTTCCGGCACCAATTGCGAGCTTGCGATATGCCATCAGGGATTGTGAGAAGAATCTGCTGCAGATGGGATGCGTGCGTTGCTGCGATGCGGCAGATGCAGTAACGTGATGCAATTACATTACAGTAGTTTCAATATCCCAGATCTTCAATCTCGAATCTCGTCCCCCCACGATAAGGCTATGGGAGCTATGACATAAGTGCAGCTCTACCGATATAGGGGATGAGATTGCTGGTAACGATAGTACAGTGCATGTTTATCCTTCTAGATATCAACATCTTTTATACCCGTGGAGAAACTCCTCCCCAGCACCAACATTCCCATCTTCAAAATATCCTCTATCTGCACTGCGCTTTATGAAAATCATTCCTTGGCTGCTCGGCTGGAAGTTTCTTCTCATCTTTCCTGCAGGGGCCGGAACGGCAGAGTCACAGCCAAGGTCCACGGTCAGCGGATAGGTCACAGCCAAGTGCTAAGCTGTTTACTCCAAGCCGCAAGCCTTGCAGCTTGGGGTTGAGAGATATTTTTTCCTGTCACTCACATGCCACCAAAATAGCCAGGCCCAGAAAGATAGCCTTGCTTCGTCACTCTTTCAAAACCCCTCGTCAAGCTCACCCCGGCAGCCGATTTCGCTCGGTAGGAAAATTTGCGAAAAGACGAGGCCGAGGGTTTTATGTCCACCTCTGGTTCAAAATCCATCCGATCGAAGGGAGCAATAAATTGGGCATGGTACAAGCGAGAAAAAGTCCGACGAAAGCCGCTCATCAAAAGAAAATAGATCTACTTCGTTGTGCTACACGGCATGTGGAAAGAGTCAGTGGCGTTTCCTGTCGAAAGACTTGTCAGCCCACGTGTGGTACAGAAACGACCCCAGATTCTGTCGTTGACTGGGAAGCCAGTATGCAGAGTAATAAATGGACTTTTTTGGGGGGATCTTGGACACGGCGAGGAGCATACAGTAGTGTAGGTGGAGGAAAGCCCTCCTCCGCAACTCCATCATGATCTGAGAATCCAACCACCACGGACGAAAACATCATGCAACACGATTATCAGTCCATGCAAGACGGATGACCCCGCATATAAATTTGGGAAGGAAAAAATCTACATCTGAGCCACTTCGTCACGTCACATCACATCTAAGACAGCATATAGATGTAAAAAGGCTTTTAGTCTAAATACACCTGAAGAATCTAGAGAAAAAGCAAGCAAAGCATTGACGCTCCTATCAGTTACAATGTGCCTCATGACCACCTAGGTGACTGAGACGCGAAAGCCACCCAATGCAAAAAAGAGGCCTACAACTACAGTCATAATGAAGAACTATGAGCACATGTTCTCCTGAAGTAAACCCCGCTGTGAAAATCAGAAAGGTACAACCCAAAGATGCCCCAGTCATTATGTATAACGCGTCGTCGTCAGCCTCCCGTCGGAATTAACGCCCACCTCAAAAGCCGGAATATCCAGTTGGTTGTGGTGCAAAGCCGTTGGTCTGTGGGAAAGGTGCTGGCGATTGACGTCCAGCTGGACCAGCCGTAATCATTAGTCGATTACCGCCAAGTATAGGAGCGTTGT
Organism: Phialocephala subalpina; assembly: GCA_900073065.1. Classification (NCBI taxonomy): domain Eukaryota; kingdom Fungi; phylum Ascomycota; class Leotiomycetes; order Helotiales; family Mollisiaceae; genus Phialocephala; species Phialocephala subalpina. The sequence goes on from FJOG01000001.1 coordinate 1,679,951, forward strand.
TCTCCTCCTTCTCCTGAGACTTCTCTCGAGCCTTTCGCTCTTCGTTGTCCTTCTTCAAGATGTCAATGGCAGATGCCTGTTGAGCGAGGTAGTTAATCATGAATGGCATCGTAAAGTCGGTGAGGCCGTGGCGCCAGGAGATCTCCATAACGACATGAATCGGGATGAGGTCGTAGCATGCATAAAGCATACCAACATAGCACTCGCGGCTGCCAATATCGACGAACTAGGATATAAAGTTAGCATGTGCATTGGTGAGGGGGTGGAGTGAGCCTACGTATCGGAGCAATTCCTCAACAACATCCGACTTGCCAGACATAGCAGCGGTCTCGATAGCATCCTTGAAGAGCTTGTCTTGCTTTGAGAGAGCAATAGACTTCTCCCAACGCTTGTTCTTGCGGTAGATGTTGGCAGCGATTTGGCGGAAGAAAACTAAGTCGTGGCGCTCCAAGCGTTGAGCAAGCTCGGCAGGGTCGTAGTTGTCATAGTTCTCAACGGAGTCACGAAGAGTCTTGTAATCCTCCTCCTCGATCAACAGATCATTGATGGCACTGTTGACGGTCTTCTTGTTCTGGGTCTGAACATTAAGAAGGAACGGCTTGATGAGAGGGATGTTGTCGGACTTCTCGAACATCTTGACGACACGGTTGACATCAATACGAGGGGTCAAGGCTTGCAAGAGATCGGTCAACAGTGATGGCTGCTCTTGAAGGTAGAAGTTCAAGGCGCGGTAGTAGATCTCCAAGTTGGCGACTTTGATGACGATATCCTTGAATGAGTGGTGCTCCCAGGCATCGGCCGCACGCTCCATCATGGCGAGAGCTGCATTGTCCCATTCATCGTAATGGCAGTACAAGAAGACCAATTCTGGCCAGAGATGAGCGTCCTCGGTAGCGCGGATCATCTTGGGGATATTAATTCTGCTCCAGAACAGCTTCAAGTGCTCCATCACACGATCTGGATGGTATTTCGACAAAGCAATACCGAGCTCAGTAAACATACCCATATGGGCACGCTCTAGACCAAGACCTTGCTCAAGGAGAGCAATGAGCTCGTCGAAGTAACCATTTCGCTCATATTGCTTGACGAGACCTTGCAATTCCTCAGCATCAACAATCAAGTTCAAGCCGCAAATTTGTGCGAGTCTGAATTCCTTCTTCTCAACACAAGCAGCATTAACTTGCTTCCAGACCTTGATGTTGTTCGCCTTCCGTGCACACTCAACAGCAGCTTGGTAGTCCTCAAGGTGAACGAGGGTGGTTGCAAGCTTAGCCCAGTTCGAGATGCTGGTAAAGAAGATCTTGGCAGCTTGGTGGTAACCCTCAGCGTAAGCCTTGTCACCGGATTCCTCGATGTCAGCGACATTGGTGCCTCTAAGGAAGTCTTCCAATTCGCTGAGCTGATCGGTGCGTGCATAAGCGAAAGCCAAAGCGGTGTCGATGGGAGGTTCCCGCAGAGTCCTGCGTGCCATACGGAGATATTTGATAAGATCCTCATCCTTGCCAGCATGCGTAGCGATCTCAATGACCTCGTTGTAGTTGCTTGGATCCTCGGCGCGGATGTATGAAGCAATACCATCGCTGACACGCAGACCGTCCAATTGAGCCTTAGCGACTCTGCTCCAGACCTCAGGCAGCTCAACACGCTCGGCATACTCTTGAGCACGATCAATACTGACAACATGCTCAACGAGGACGTTCGCAGCGCTAGTGTGGTCATTGATCTTCTTGTAAACCTCGAATGCTTCCTCAAACAAGCCAACCTCGATACAGATAGAGGCGATGTCTTGGGAATCATAGGCAGAGAGTTTGTGGATGTAGTCCATGACACGACCTGTTCAGTGTTAGCATACTGATCTGGAAGGAATAGAACTCCGAGAGATTGAGACTTACCCTTATCAGCCTTAGTAGCAGTGAGGACCAGGAGGTTCTGTAGATTGGTGTTATCTGAGAACGGGGAAGGCTCTAGGACAATCTTCTCAAGAAGCTCGATGAGTTCTGCGGGCAAGTCGGCAGCCAAGAACGAAGCGACTGCGACGGAGACCTTGTCGGGCTCGGTCGACTCGGGGACGGCGGTAGAGATGACCTGATCAATGACAGAACGACGATGAATGTTGTTGGGGCTGAGAACGAAGGCCCACAGCTCGGGATCAGCTCTGCTGAGGAGGTATCGAGCCTGAGCCTTGAACATGGAGTTTTCGGAGGTGATGCTGATCAACTCTAAGTCGTTTTGACCTTTGGAATAGCAAATGTAGGCTATTTTCGAACAAATGTTAGCGAATACTCTAGGATACTCAGATAAGTTTGGAACAGTCCAAGTTGAAGACCTCCAGATAGGTCTGGGTAGACCTCAGGCAGATGTGGACCGTCCGGGAGATGCATTCCAAAAGTACTTTTCCGGTAGGGTAGTCCAGCTGTTAGCAATACTCGAGATCTCTCAGACATGTCTGGAGCAGTCCAGGAGATCCGGTCCAAAAAGTAGTTTTCCGATAGAGGAGTCGAGCTAAGAGCTCGACTCCATCAACTTGGCCGCCTTGGCAGCGTTGTTGATGTGCTTCTTCGTCTTCTGGTGAACAGCAAGCTTTGACGCACAGGTAAAGGCACAGTCACAGAGCTTGCAACAATGTTTCTGTGCAGCTGCCATAACAGCGTTGACCTTGTGCTTCTGGGCCTTGTGGTCCCTAAGATGTGTCGAATCGCGAAAGGGACGATCACAGATGTCACAGACAAATCTCCGTAGAGCAACATTCTTGTTGACTCTGTTGGTGCCAGCAACCCTATCGAGATGCTTTTTGGAGTTGTTGTGAATATTGAGGTCGTTTGAGTTTGCGAAGACAGTACCGCAGGTTTTGCATGCATACTTTCCGGAGGCTTTGATATTGGCTATGGTCGTGCGGTTGTATTGGAGTCTTTGTGCGGGAGTCAAATTCGCTGACCGGGCTTTGGATTGCTCTCTTCGTCTCTGGTCTATTTCGAGTTCCTTGGCTGCCATTTGCTCAGGAGTGAGGTTCTCGAAATCGTCTCGAACGGATTCAGCTAAGGCGGAATGAGAGCAACATCCATCATACTCCATATCTTCGAGAGACCAAGGGCAAAGATGAGGCATGCCGTAGTCTTTTGTACGAGAACACATAGCCCAGAGCACAATGGATAAGGTAGCTTCGATAGCGAGAAAGAGGGCGCGGATTGCAAATCTCTTTCCAGGAGTTGGGATAGGAGCCCAGCATAGAAGCCCTTTGTGCACGATTGTATAACCGTCGTCCAGAGCGCGCTGAACGTACAGAGGTGGAAGTGTGTTGGTGTCGTAGTCCACGAATCGTGCAGCTACACCACGAGCGCTGTGCGTACCAGAGCCGATGTAGATCTTAGGTCGGCAACCCGGTTGCTCGAGCACAAGCAAGTACACACCCCAAAGCTTCTTGACTTCAGTTGGTAAGATCTTGAAATAGGCGATTGTAGGGGGAGTAGAGGCCTGTAAGACATCCAGAAGGCCAGGAGCAAAGAGACAAAGAGAGTCTGAGCAGAGCTGCTGTAGTATGTCTTGCGTAGCAAGGATCATGGCGAAGACAGGGTTTTTAAGCTTGGCAGGCGTGAAACTGACGAAACACCAGACTAGCCCCACCATGTACGCGAGGATATCGGAGGCCTCGGAAGCCATCGTGGACCACGATGACAGCTATATCGAAAGTACTTTTCAGAACACAGGCTGTTTGGAAAAGTCTGCCAGAGCTCTCTGACCAGACACCACAACACCTGCCATTGAGATCAGTACTTGGATGCCAGATGGGAGATCTGGAGTCCGCATACCGAACAGAACCAAGCTTTTAACTGAGCTCAGCTCAGTTATCTCTGGCAGCTGTGCGAAAAGTACTTTTCCAGACAGGAAATTCAGAGAGTTCTGCCAGAGCTCTCTGACCAGACACTGCGACACCTGCCATTGAGATCAGTACATGGATTCCAGGAAGGAGATCTGGAGTTGACATACCTAGCAGTTCTCAGACGCGTCTGTTGACTTTAGTCGACACTGGTAGGCAGCAGTGCTTCAGAAGTACTTTCGAGCAGGTAAGCTGTTCAGAGAATCGGGGCCTTGATTGTTGTGTTGATGCTACAACATGAAGGAGAAGGAGAAGGAGTCCTTCATGTTGTTGACGCGTCCAGGGCTCCTGGGGAAGGTACGTTCTTACCCAGATTCAGGGGAAGGTCCATTCTTACCCAAGTCCAGGAAGGTCCAGTCTTACCCAAGTCCAGAGGAAGGAAGTCGGAATGAAAAGGGAAGGTCTTACCAAGGTTCGGGTCTCTTGATTGGCAGTAGCGACCGACGATAAGAGTATCATATTGGTCGTTCTCCTTCAAAAACTTCTCTGGATTATTGTTAGAGTCGATATAGATCTTGGCCAATGCATTGTAGACAGCCTTATACCCGAGATATCGAAGTTAGCATTCCTATTTCAAGCACTTCAAGAGGAGAGGAGAGAATGTTTCAGGAGTCTTGGGACATTCAGGACTCTCGAAACAAAGAGGAAAGGGGAATATTGCTCGAAGAAGGTGGGCTTACCTGTTGTTGGTTGCCGGCTTGAAGAGTAGCCTCTAAGAATGGCAAGAGAAGCTTCAATCGGTTGCGTGACTCAACCTCACTGACAAGCTCATCAATTGGAATGGATGCGGGATTGACGCTTGACAGAAGGTTCTTGATGATGCTTTCATCACAGTCAACGTCGAGGAGACCACCGATAACGGCTGGCGTACGAGCCGGGTTGACTCGTTGGACATAAACCTCAATGGACTTGAACTGTTGGTTTTGGTAGAGGTAAAGCACCAAGTCGTGGATCATGTTGAAGCGATCGCAGACAATGATGAGCGGTAGCTGCTCGGTCAACTTGGCTTCCTTGAGGAAGTTTTTGACTTTTTCGGCATTGTAACTGCGAGGAAGTCAGTAATTGCTTCATTCAAGAGGTTCCTAGACATATTGACTTACTGGTTAGAGTCGCGGCAGATACGCTCAACTTCCGTGAACTGACCCATCGAGACCGCAGCCTGGATGTACTTGAAATTAACATCCTGATCCTCGCTGAGATTGACGATGCTTCCGAGATAGTAGAACAAGCCTTCAGAGGTGTGATATTTCTCCAAGAGATCAATGATTCGAGTTGAGCCGAGAAGATCCGAGTACTTGGTAGCAATCTGGACAACAGCCGCAAGGTTTTGTCGGATGTTGGTCTTCAACATAGCATCGAGGCAGTCCAACGATTGCTCCAGGGACAAGCGACCGAAGAAGTTGGTAAGCCAGTCCTGGCTGAAGTTGGGAGTGGCGACAATATTGACGATGACACGCTTGACAGCCTCGGGGTCGTCGTAATGCTCCAGCGCTCGCTGCGACAAACCAGCCTGCTCGCACAATTGTGCAATACGAGCTCTATCGTAGTGGGAGAACATATCATTACCGAGAATGGCATCAGCAACTTGGGGAGCATTGATGAGGTTCATCTCAAGCAAACGAGTTTGCAAATGTCCTTGTTCTGGCCTGTTGTCCTTGAGAGCATCAAGAAGGAAAGCTGTGGCAGGTTGAACCATACCCTGGGCTTGGAAGACATCAACAACGCGCTCAATGTCAACAAGAGAACCCCCTTCATGGTTTGCCAATTGAGTAGCGAACTCAGCACCTTTCTGTAAAGTAATTAGTAAGAAATGTTCCAAAAATTCGAAGAGCACACGAGGCTCCCAATATATCTTGAAAGCAAAGGCAAAAAACAGCTTACCTCTGGGTTGATACGGACGATGTTTTGCAATAACACAACATAGTCTGGTTGGTATCCAACTTGTTGGGCGTAAGGCAGGATCTTGTCAAACTGCCCAGTCTCTGCAAAGGCAGCGACAACCTTACCAGGAACACCAGAGCGGAGGTAGATACTAAGAGCAAGGTTCAAGTCATGTGGGCGCACAACATCACCAAGCTCTTCAGAGCAGTCGAGCTTGTTCTCCTTCATCCACTTCTCGAGCAGGTGCTTTCGGTTCTGTGCAAGAACAGGTCTGACAAGCTCGAGGGTCTCGTGCTTGTTCAGGCTTCCCTTGTCAAGAAGCATACCAAAATACTGGAGAATAACGGACAACTGTCCTGGTGCTGCAGGCAATGCCTTGAATCGTTCGATGGTCTGAGGTGTTCGGAGGAAGCCACGAGGTGAGTTTGCGGCGATCTTAGCAGCCTCAGCATAGTTCCCGGTGCTCAGCAATTGGTCGAATTGTCCTGCGTACAAGTTGTCTGCACCTGGTAGTCCAGCCCGTGATGCAAGCTTAACAGCAAGACTTGAGTTCGCAGGGTTCTGGAGGAGGTATGGGATAACAGTATTCTCATCAACAGACACTGATAGAACCTGACCCTTGCGATTAACACCCACGAGTCCTGCAGACTCCGAGTCTGGAGCTGTGATGAAGATTGTCTCGCTCGAGATTCGGTTCATGAATATGCAGGTACCAGTCTCCAAATCGTATAGGTGGATGAAACCGTATTTTGTGACCAGATAAATAATGCTGTATCGCTGCGAGACTTGCATAGCAACTGGAAAATCATTAACTGCCTCAGCCGGGAAGTAAACATCCACAGCCTTCTTGGGGAAGACAGGATTTGTTTGTTGGTGGTCCACCTCAACAATGTGTAGCTTGGCTCCAGTTGCGGTACGGACGGAGAAGGTGAAGACCTTCGTATCTGCCGGAGCTCCCTCGAGTCGTAATGTGCCAAAGGCAGCGGCGTGTCCCTCGATGGCTTGGCTGATGCCTCGGTCTCGAGAATATAGTTGCATAGCACCAACGACTCGTCCTTGCTGTTGTGTGATCCCAACCACGACCATCCACTTGCCATCGTCGCTGACACGGTAGTTGATGATTTGACATCCCTTGACAACCTATTAGCTATCATTCACCTTTGTGTCTGCTATTGTACTCACTGCAAGATTCTGGTTTCTCTTGAAGATCTCAACTGGCGAAGCTTGATTTGGATCAAAGACATCCCAGTGGTAGACTGCTGAATCTGTGACCAAACCTAACGATGTCTCGCTGAACCACTTCCAGAATACCACGTCCTCGTTCATTGTCGCCGACTTCAGCTTTTGCTTCTGGCCCAAGTCGAATATCTGGAGTGTTCGGGATTGTGCCTTGAGAGCAATAATCTGTCTTGTCCAGTGCATGATAGCACTATCGGCCTTGATGGGTCTGCGAATGACATTATTGCCGTTCTTCAGGTCGACGATAACGACTTCGGGTTGTGAGGCTTCATCTTTCTTCTCTCGGACGCAAATGAAGGAATCGGATTCGAGGGTCTGCGATCAGTATTAGCTATGCCGGCAGAAACTTCGGAACTTGAAGCTGAGCACGTACACATGAGTTGAATCCAATTGATGCTGGCTGCGATGATGCATGTTAGCTCAATGTCGTTATGGTTGTTGCCTGCCCTGTCAACAGCTCGAGGAGCTTGGGATTCCCGGGAACGTACCAGAATACCGGAGGAGGTCAACTAGAGGGCATTGTCAGTTGCATTCTAATATCGTGAAGTGGAGGCAGAGCTTTTCGCATACCTGGAGCAGCTCCGTAAACTTGATGGGGAGAGCAGGCGCCATCTTGAAGGTATGCGCTGCGCGTTGGGCGCTGAGGACCCGCAGACGTGCTCAGTATCAGCAAAGGGGAAAAGCAGTGTAATCAGGGAATGAGCGTGATGATCAAAGCTCCCTTCAAAAATTCGGGACGCTGTTGATTGCTTGAGGGGGATTTGTATGTTGGTTGCGTAGATGCTTGAAGCCAGCTTCGCGAACAACACTTTCCAAAAGGGACGGCCGATTTCAAGTAAGCGTCACGTGCACTAAGCCTCATCGGGCTTAGTAAGGGGATGAATTGGGAAGGATCTCAGCACTGTCACAGCTCGGCATCAAAAAATTGTGTGCAGTGCGAAAGTTCTGTATTTGTGCTTCCAGAGACCCAATTTCTCACCCTTTCGTCGTTTCATTACAAAAAATAAATATAACTTTTCAATGTACCAGATCAGCCTAATCAAAATCTCAACCACTCAACACTAGCGAACCTCATCTTAGGGACGTTATGAAAAACACTTCACTGACCCATATCATACGTTCCAATGTTGACTGACAAGATGTGTCGAACAACCTATGTTCTCTCATTATATTTATCTATTTCTATCATACTCGATTCGAGCTACGACTATCTATTTAGCCATCAGGACCCATCTATAGCCTCGGACCCATATCATACAAAGAGAAGGGTGGGTGTATCCCATGCCACGTCTAATAAGGTAGCCAAAGAAAATTACAAAGTCGTAGGAGTACCCCCTTCACAATAACGCCTGGGTATATGCAAATCGCTGTACCGACCATACAATGCTATAAACCAATCATTACTTAAGCAGCTGCCATTTCAAGCTTCTTCCCCTTGACTGACTTCCATTCGATCGCTGCTGCACCAACCATGGTGAAGGCGGCCATAATGGCAGCAACCAAAAATGAATGGGTCAAAGCGTTGTTGTAAGCCAGAATGACGCCAGGAAGAACGTCTTTTGCGACAGAAGTTTGGAGATTCGTGGCACCAGCGGTGAGAACAATCTTCGGGTCGAGGCTGGGTGCGTACTTGGCCAATCCTTCAACAAGTTTGTTGGTGAAAGTGTTTTGCCCAATGGACACGAAGAGGGCTCCACCAAGTGTTTGTACGAAGATGATGATTGATGTACCGATTGGGACGAGAGAGATGTCGAGAACAGTTTGAACAGCAATCAAAGGTTGCTGCATTCCAAGACCAATCCCAATGCCGATGAGAGCTTGGTACCCAATCCATTTCTGGTGGTCAGAATCTGGAGCCAAGGTGGACAGTAAACCAGCGCCAATAGCAGCAAGAACACTCGACGCGATCATGAGAGGTGCGTCTATTACCTAGTCAGTATATGATCACCCTCAAGAAGGTAGATAACTTACAGTAACCGAGAACAGTGACACCGACACCGCTCAAGATAGAGACCGTGACAAGAGTAAGAATCATAGGCAAGTTCATGATTCCAGACTTGACAGCTGAAGCACCCTTAACAGCCTGAAACCAGATTGGCAAGAAGTAAACCAAAAGCAGGAAAAAGGATCCCATGCAGAATGAGAACCAAGCTGCAGACCACATGCTTCGCTTCTTCATGATTTGAGGTGGGATGGTGGCAACGTCTTGCTTCCAGAATTGAATGGCGATGAAGGTAATGATCAAGATGCCGAAGAAGACGAAGAGGAGGATGATTCTCCACGAACCCCACTCGTACTTGGTTCCTCCCCATTGCAAGGCCAACAGGAGGGAAATGATGGCTGGAATGAAGACTACAGTGCCGTAAAGGTCGAATTCCTTGACGCGGGCCTTCCATCCAAGATCTGCCACGGCGGCTCTCTCAGGAGCCTTAAAGAAGATGGCAATAACGACCATGGTGATCGCACCAATTGGCAAATTGATGTAGAAGCACCATCTCCAGGTGGCCTTGTCCGTGAATAGGCCGCCCAGAAGAGGTCCTGCGACAGAAGCAATACCATACATGCCTCCAATGAATCCAGAATACATTGGTCGTTTTTGGAGAGGGACCGAGTAGGCGACAATGATGAGTGCTCCGGAGAAGATACCGGCTGATCCAAGACCTGCGATAGCGCGACCAATGATCAAGGCGATCGAATTCGGTGCAGCACCACAGATCAAACTGCCGAGCTCGAAAATTCCAATAGCGATCAGGTAGACATATTTGATGGAGAAGAAAGTGTAGAATTTGCCGAAGAGCAGTTGAAAAGAGGCAGTCGTCAACAGATACGCAGAACCATACCATCCAACATCAGGAAGAGAGTGGAACTGATCCGTGATCTTGGGAATGGCAGTCGCCTATTCTTCGAGTCAGCCTTTGTATAGCCAGGGAATCCTTTCATCATCCGCCGCAATGTCCAAATCGTGGTACTTGGGAACCAAGCGAAAGACGTCAGCGTATAGTACGTACGATAATGGTATTGTCCAATGCCATCAAGAAGACCGAAAGACAAAGGGCGAGCGATATCAACCCGAGTTTCACTCCAGTGGGATATTCAACACCCTCTGCGCTGGTGTTGACCTTCTCCAAATCCGGCCCGGTCGCACCCTCTCTCGTCGCATCCTCGCGAATCGAACGCGTTGGTGTTGGGGAGCTCGAGCCTTGTCTCACCGATTCCTCAGCCTCGACCTGAGCCTTTTCGTTCTCGTTGACACTGGGGCTGGCGCTCTTAAGAGTCTCGGAAGTCGAGTCGTCCATAGTTTGCTTCTCGATCGAAGTCATGATTGAAAGGAATGACGAACTTATTAAACGGTAACGAAGAAGAATGAAGGCTGTGCTTGAGAAAAAGTCCAGACAACGAAAAGGAAGGCTGCTCTTATGATCATATACGCGGCGTTCGCTTGCAAGGGGAGAAATCGGGCTCGGAGGCGGGTCAGTCCAGAATGTCCGACGCACCACAGGCTCTGTGAGTGGCTGAGTTGGCCTGCTGAAAGGAGGGCCCACAGAGCCCAAAACGAACACGAATTCGATCGTGGGGTTCTGGAATGAATTCAATTAAGCTTTGATATCTTCGAGATCCTCAGAAATAGCAAAAGCGATAGATACACAGGCACGCCTTCCTCATACTGTATCTCTAAAGTGCAGGTGCGATGGAGGCACATCGGGCAGACAGTCATCCGTCCCATAGCGAGATGCCAGTCCAAGTCCACGATGCACGCCATCAGTCGGGCACATTCTTTGTTGACGCTCGTCACGATCCAGACTTTCCTCTCTCCTTTTCCAAGGTGACGGGATGATTACGATCCGAGTTCTTTGTCGCTAACCCAATCTCTCATTCCCTTCCTTTGATTGATTGGATCCCGGACATTGACAACCTCCACCCCCTGCTTCCCGTCCCATCAATCTCGTTCCGCCGCCTCGGACGAAGCAACTTTCACGCAAGACATCCACAGAATTGAGTCAACGGCATAGCATTGACGGTCTTGGCACCTGGATTCGAACGCCGGATGAAGAAATTGACGTCGCGGTTGCCCCTCAATTTCTGGCCTGGTTGCGCTATGGTTGCACGAGATGACCCGCAGGCAGCAACTGCAAACGATGCCGCTGGCCGGGTAAGAAAACACGATGTTTCCTAAATGACAGTTTGCGTATACATTTCGCAGGCTGCAGCTTCCGATATGCTGCTCATCATGAAGCTATTCGGTGATGAAAAAGGGTTACGAAATACGAAACGGAGGTACCTCCTAACTCCGTACATCCACTTTATAACTTTTGCAACAAGCAGATCCAGAAGCAAGTGATGTCTCTCGATTACCTTCCGTCCCGTTAATCTGGTCCAGATCATGAGTCGAGGCAAACAAAGCAATTTCAGATAGCCGCTTGTGGAATTCAACAGAAAGCCGAGTACGAAAACGCATCGTGAACAAGAACGCGAACACGAAAACGCCTTTCAAACGAGAGATGCTGCAGTGCTTCACAATCATCCAACACGCCAAAATGAAGAACTCCAAAGAATAATGTAAGCACAGCAATATTTTATACAGCATGACATGCTTCTCAAAAGTTCATGTTGTACAGCACAACTCCACCCGCCAGCTCGCTTGAGCTATCGCTCTTAAGTGGGGCTTCATCTTGATGCAGAACACTCGCAACTTCACTCGCAACTTCATTCAACAAACAACGTCGACATTTTCGAAGGATGTCTGTCGTTCAAATAACCTTCAAGTGGTTGACAGTCCAAGCCTCGCTGACAACAGTTTCACTAGTTCATGCTTATCCTCATCTCCACCACTCGTACACGCGTATTCATGCTTTCCACTCCACAATACGCGGAACACCGGATCGGCATCTTCCACTCTCATTCTTTCCTCTAGACTTCAAGTGAAGTGAAGTTCGAATAAGGTTATAGTAGCTTATGCTGAGCTCATCTTCCCCATAGAACGAGGATGGGGCTTCCCTGGGATAGGGATGAGGCTAAAATCTGCTTGCCACGGACTCCCTGCTCGGTACTTCGAATGTTGCACAGATATGAGATGAAGTTCTTGATATGGTTCTTGGTTTCGAAGCATGTTTGGATTTTAGCTGCTGTCTTTCTTCGCTGTTCTGCGTTTTCAATTCAAGAAAATCGTCTTCCGGCTCATCCGAATCCCAAAATGTGTTTCTCGTTCCATTCAAGTTTCAACATCACATTGCCTTGCGAACACCACAAACGGTCGAAGCTGTCTCAGCCATGATTAGGAGATTACTTGGGTCAAAGAAGGAAGTCATACTTCTTCTGGATGTCAATCACCGTATCCCACAAGGGACATTCGAGGGAAGTATTCCGCTGATGATGAAGATGGAGACTACATGTGTCACTCCAAGACCCTGAAGAGACACAGAAGTCATCCATCTTTCAAAGTTGATCTTCAACCAAAGTTAACAACTTCGAAAAATGCAGCAGAATGAACGTCATTCAATTCATCCTCGAAAAATTCGCGTTGCAGTGCACATCAACGAAGAATATAAGGTAGTCAAGTTTGTTGTGCTGGGATGGACTCTGTCATCTTTGTTTGCAATCGTTCTGATCTGAAATTTGCAACGACGACTTCTTCAAATTAAGCCAGCGCACTGCGGTTTGAGGTTCCTTGGCATCGTTGCCGTTGTAATAATCTCTAGAATGTAGTATCGAACTTGTCCGAAGGAGCTTGCAATGTAAGGTCTCGAGCCCTCAATTGTTGCAAGTGCAAAGGCAATGAATTTCGTCCCTATTGCACATGTCGATATATACGCCTGTATGAATGGGTTACACGAATGCTGCAAGCTGCAGCTCTTCTTCGTCGCTTTTCCTTTTCTTCTTTTTCAAATCTTTTTCCCCTCCAAAGTGTCACGGGACCAGATATGCCCATGCCGTCACTGCTTATTTACGATTCTTTCTACGCACGATCACACGAAAGCAACGATGGAACATCATAATGTTACAATGTATTCACTGTCCTTGTTCCAATCTTATTCCAAGGAAAGCGCTCACATTTTGATATCTTCTCGAAAATACCTTGGTAATGCTGGCAATGCTGGCAATGCTGGCAATCGTCATTCGTCAGAGCCAGTGACGACAGCAAAATAGCAAGGATACCACAAATCCAGGAAGAGTGCAGATCTATTTCATCAGCCACAAGTTGGCTGGAAGCTCTATTTGAACGACCGTTGTGGCTGATGAAGTAGATCTACTCTCTATCTGGACACTCCTCAAGAAGGATCGTCATTTGGACGCGAAATGGAACCTCTTGCCCTTATCAGCTGCAGTAGAACTTTGCGGAAGAAGTCCTCCTAGGACATGGCATTTCAGGTTTGATGGGGTTCCATGACGGTGAAAAGTTCAAAGCTCACTTCCAAGTTTGTGGCAGAGTTCATCTTCACAGAGTTTGTTGAGCCCGCCCGTGGTCTTCATAAAAGAGTTGAATCTCCCTCCTATCCTGATTTTTTCTCATCCTTAAAACACATTCAATTATCAACCTTCACCCGCCAACATGTTTGGCCGTACCAAGAACACATCCACCCGAACTGGGGCAGGAACCGCGTCCGGAGTCGCAGGATCTCCCCGCCAAACCAAATCCCATCAACTCATCCAACACCTCCTCCGACTCCTCCAATTCCTCTCCGCCACCACCTCACTCATCCTCTTCTCCCTCCACCTCGCAAAAATCCTCCGCCTAGTCCACAAAGCCTCCCGCTCCAACAGTGCCGTTGAAGGCATAATCGCAGCTGCCGTTCTATACACATTGGTCGCCATGGCACTCACTTCCGCTCTGAAGGCAGGCGGTAGCAACGTGCTTCGCATGCTACTCATTATCTTCGACATTCTATTCGTCGCGGCTTTCATTGTTGTTGCTGTTTTGACGAGCCCGAAGAGGCATGGGTCGAGTGGACCTTGTGGAAACACAAGCAATAACGATGCGAATGGCTTCCTCAATCGCCATGTCCCTAGTGATATCAATTGCAGATTACCGTGGGGGACATTCATCTTGGCTATTCTCAGCACGTAAGTGAAGATACTTCTTGCACTTCTTTGATGCACTAACTTATCTTCGCAGTCTTTTGCATGCGATCACTGCTGCGTTCCATGCTGCTAAAGATCATCGACGCACCAAGCGCAATGATCGTGTTGTTGAAGAGAAGGCTTATCCTGGTGGACGTGATGAATTCATTGATGATAACGCAGCTGGGTATGTTGGTAGCCGTGAAACACGAGTCTAGATTGATATTGGAGGTGAGATGCCGATGTTGTTTGGGCGTAACAGAGCAACTTTGCTCGGAAGCTGATGGAGAATGTTGCAGCTACGCAGAACTTTCTGGTGAGAAGGAGAGCGGAGAACCTACCTCATCAAAGAGTGAGATGTGAATATTTGGATGGGTAAGATATGCTTCACTTAGAAACCGAAGTTTTCCAGGGAAGGAGATTTTACCTTGGCAGTTTGGTCATTGTTCCAGCAGACGAGGGACATGGTAACACGTTCGAGGTATTATCTTGTATAATGCAGATTATGCTTATGATCACAGTCGTCTCGGTTGCACTTCTAATGTCTCCCACTTCGTTTGCTCCCCAAAATTCTTCAGTTCTTGTATCCTCTCGAGTCTTTCCTTTTCCTCTCGTATCCTATCTATTCAGTTGGCGTTCCTTCTCCTCGTTATTTTGTCTGGATCTAGTAATCTTACCTCACGTTCAATATCTACCTCTTCATGGTACGTCAATGGATTGTTTGCTTGGGATCGTCAGGGCAAGCGTGCTAAACTCTCAAGTTTAGCTGTCGAAAGTTTTCTTGAGACCCGTTAATATTCCTCGTTCAAACCCGAAGCTGTGATATTCCGACCTGCATGTTGCTCCCCGAAAGCAGCCTACCTACCTACCCTTGATCTTAGGAGGTAGCGTATGCGTCAGTACGTACACTTTTCCTTTTTGAATCTTGTTCTGTCGCTCTAAATATGCCTCAAGTCTTAGTAGTTCAAGCTCCTGCTATAGATCAGTGCAGAACGCGTTCTTGTGTATCCGAGTTCAGCAGCAGAAGTAGTTTAATATTGACGAAGGCACTGTTCAGCTCTCCACTCAGCGATGGCATGCTGTATGTAAAAGAAAGGCATTCACTTCGAATGAAAGCAGGGCGCTGAAGCTTGTACTGTGAGCAAAAGAAATGGTTGAGCTTGCTGCAGGAAGAGATTGCCTGGCTTTGATGTGCCGCGATTCCTGACTGGGCAGCGAAGAACAGGTGCATATTGGTGGCATAGGCATCACGAGCCATTCCGCGCGGGCGCACTCGGTGAGCAGATATCCGTTCAGCTGTCACCAGCTTTGCGTTCGCTTACAGGGGACTTTAGTGAGGTCACGTGCCGAACGCAAAGCGGTGGCAGCGCAACGGATCTCGTTGCAAGAAAAAACTTCGTGAAAGCTTTAATGCGATGATCTGATGGCGCAGCTTCCTAACGAGCCTGGGATCAAAAGTCTGTGCTTTTTAGGGCTTCTCGCTAACAAATGAGCGCTGAAGCAAAATCTCGACTTTTAAACTAAAAAATAGATTCTTTAAGTAAATTGCGAAGATATACTTTGACTTCGTTTAAATATAGAGCCACGAGTTAAAATAATTCTCATTTGTAGTTGTTTTAAATTTTTAAAGTGGTAGCGTCGACTTTGATGTTCCTCGCGAAAAAGGGAGCCTGAAACCAGCCTGAAAAGCAGACTTTTGATCCCAGGCTCGTAAGCTCTGCCATCATGCTCCGGGCGTACAATACTCGCTTTCTGCTCTATGGGGCCTCCGGCACTCTTAGCAATTTAAAGTGCTTGGCAAAGTACAAAAAATTACTAGCTTTCAACCTCTAGGCCTTCGACTTACAGGATTCACACATCCTTCTTGCACCTTCCTTTGGCATACTCGTCCAAGGCTTGTGCGCTCTTTGCTGCTAGGCCTCGCCATTGCAGCCATGGATGACCCATCAGAAGCATACGTAGGTGTTACTATCGCATGCTTTATATGTCTGAGATCTGACTGACCGGATGAAGCGTGCAATAGGGACTGAGGAAGGATACGTCAACTGCTCTGAGATGGACTGTGCAGATACATGGCGCTACTGGGAGGCCGTCGGGGAGTCTCGAGGCGTCGATAAGAGCACAACGAATACTATAAAAGCTACCCCAGGAGAGTATTTTCCTCCAGTAGCACAGGAAGTTCCCTGCCGACTCTACCCAGCTCGGAACTATTGAAAGGATATACGAAGCATAGAACAGAGGATGGACAGAGCCACTACCCCGACAGCCTTGTACCGAAGCTAAAGGCTCACGATACAGCGCTTACGCCACCCAGTGCCAACTCCTACCTTCCTTCTACCAACAAACGCAACACTCCAAACCGACTCGACTCATACGTACGTCTGACACCCTTCTTACCATACCTTGATAAGAGGAATGAGCACCTTCAAGATCTTGAATACACCTTCAACAAGCCGGACGACAAATGGATTGATCTTGAAGTGATCAAAAATTAGATCAAGCGTTGTGATACCTATCACGCCGATCATTGCCAAGTCCCTTCAACCATCAAAACCACGATATCATCAAAGAGGCCACTTTAGGTCATTGATGTTCATCGTTCTTGTCTAGTCGCAGCAGAGCATGTTCCTCGATACGTGACTCTCAGTTACGTATGGAGTCGTTCCGAGGCTGCTAGTACGACATTAGCAAACTTAAGTGTCCTTCAAGAAAAGGGAGCACTCACAAATTAGCTTGTTGTACTGCCCCGGACAGTCACGCATGCGATCTGCTTGACTCGAATGTTAGGAGAGGACACAACGACGAGAGTATGAAATCGGCTCAGATAAATCAATGGCTACTATTTACGCAAATTCCTATTTTACCATTGTCGCTGCGTAAGGAGATGATGTCGATTCAGGGCTGCTGGGGATCTCCTCTGTCGACACTTCTCCGCGCCAGTTGCTACAGCCGAAGTATTTGGAAAACTCAATGCGGACGGACACAGAGGGGACAGTTGTCGCTTTTGATTCGCCCTCGGCAATCCTTTCGAGATCATTGAGATATGAAAATCATTACCATGCGCTCTCAACCCAAGCTTTCGGACTCATGCGTACCAGTTGGTATAATCGAGGTTGGACGTTTCAAGAGCATCTATTTTCGCGCCGCAAGATAGTCTTCCACGACCACACGATAAATTGGGAGTGTTATTGCAGCACCTTGTACGAGAACCAAGGAATGTTAGACCACAGCGCCTACCTCCCCTATAACAAGAAGCCTCTGAATAACGGAACTGGTTTTGACACCACTGCTTAGCCTTACTTTTACCGCTATGCTCGCCTCGTATCCTTATACAATCAGCGCTTGCGTACATATCCGGAGGATATCCTCGATGCATTTGCAGGATTGACCTCAGTCCTTAATCTCACATTCGATAGGGGATTCATTTGCGGACTTCCTCAGATGTTCTTCGATTCTGCCCTTTTGTAGCAGCCATGGCGGCCCTTGGATCGTCGTAGAGCTGTGAGGTCGCCAGGAGGGTTACCTAGCTGGTCTTGGATTGG
This sequence comes from Phialocephala subalpina, assembly GCA_900073065.1. NCBI lineage: Eukaryota > Fungi > Ascomycota > Leotiomycetes > Helotiales > Mollisiaceae > Phialocephala > Phialocephala subalpina. The sequence goes on from FJOG01000001.1 coordinate 1,697,543, forward strand.
ATAGCGTGGCAATTTGCATTCGGAAAATTGGCGTAGCGGCTACGTCTACATGAAAGGAAGTCTAGATGGTGAGGGCCAGGAGAGCGGGGAACCCATCACGTGGCGCACGGAGTCTAAAGTTCAATGGTTCTGCTCAAAGCATCTTGAAACACAGAAGTGTCCTATCAAAATCTCTTCAAAAAGGCGCCAAATGAAACATATCCACGAAACTGTTGGTCTGCCAGAAGGTCGGAGCTTCCATACTATTGTTGAAGCTACCGGAAGACGAACATATTTTAAGCACAGAGCTCTTAGCTTTCTGCTCAGAGGATGGAATTATGGACGAGGACCAAGTGACGACAAATACCATCACCCTGAACTCGGAAAGGTGTGTTACCGGCACGTTTCAGACCCTACTCAGGAATTCTGGTACCCAATACCACTTTCTGAATTCTTCACGAGCGAGTCAATCCCTTTTCAGCCCTCATTCCTACACGCCCGCATCCGTCGTTGTTCTCTCAAACTCGGTGCTAAGTTTCAAACCCCCGAGACGTCCGAATGTCTCTCCTGCGATATTGTCGATATGGATGATGTATGGGCTGGTGTTTTGCAACTCAACCTCCCCTCCTCATCTGACTTCAATGAAAAGGGAAGCCAATGTTCACTTATTCAATTATCTTTCGGCTTCGTTATCAGGCCACCGAAGCCATAAGCTTTGATGAATGGTATAGGCCAGATTGTCCGAGAAAGAACGGGATTTACGAATTCTATAACGTGCTTTGGGTTGAAGCGAGCGAAGGGGTCGCGTATCGGAAAAGCTCTTGGGCGGGTGGTAAAGAATGTTTGGGAAAGGATCTCTATTGAGGCCGATGTTACTCTCGGTTGAGCATAGTTCTTAATTTCAGGGTAATAGTTCTAGCAGTTTATGGATATGGCTGGGAATGTGGGATGTAGGTGGTTAGTTTGGTAGGATTGTAAGTGTCCCGCGAGGTGACCTCAGTATCCCAGCAGTGGAAAATGTTGAGCTTCTTGGTCTGATCAGTACCGAAGATACTAGCATGTGGTCTGGATAGACGTCTGTGTCAAGCTATACGAGTCTTGAAATGTCCCGACTGAGAAGAGGACATGGAGTTGTGTGCGTTCCAAACCTCACAAAATACGTCCCAAGCTTCAGCTCCAAATTTTACAAGCAAAAGTCAAGCCCCAGTTCCTATAAGAAGAATTGATGCACCAAAAAGACTATCAAATACATTCAGGATAAGACCTGTGAGGCTTGTCCTCTACAAAAGGGGTGGGGTTGTGGTAGCTCGCTTAAGCCATGCCCCCCTAAATTGGCGAGTTCTCCACCAAACCCCACAAAACTCGGGAGCCAAAAAGGCAAAAAAAGACATACAACAGTGGGTATTCGCTGGTGGTCACCCACCCAACTACTAATCCACCGATAGACTGCTTGTGTATGGCAGAGCGGACGGGATGCCCAGTTCTCAGTCTTCTATGGTCGTATGTGCCAGTTTTTGGTCTATTTAAATATATGGAGGACCGTGTTGAGCGCTGGTCAGGCTTTACCTCATGAGGTTAGCCTTCTCAAGAGAAGGGATGACGTGCCAACTCATCTAATTCTTCTTCTTTTTCCAAGGTGAACTGCCCTGGGTGATGCTTTTTCGGCCAATGATAGCAAGTGCTTGAAAATTGCCTCCTTTTCCCAAATAGAGGCCAGCAGCTCTCTCGATAGCACCACCTGTGCATATTCCACCTTTCATTCACCCCCATTCATGCAGCTGTTCATTGTCTTCGCATCTAAACAGTATATCTTGGATCATTGACTCAATTGAATTATACCCGAGTCAAGTAACCACGAGCTTCGCTATCCCAAGTCATCCACTTCTACTACTAGTGCTTCAAGAACAAGTCTCCTCAACCACGCATTGTGCCAGCATTCTCAATCCCCCAGCCTTGCCTGGACTTTACCATCCCACTTCCCTTGAACAAAGACGATCAATAGCCGGTGCTATGACATTCACCATTCCATGTGGTATCTCAGCCTAGGTCCTCCTCAATTGTGCCATCAAGGCTAAAGGATTAAAAACGCTATATTGTTCTCTATATCTCACGGAAGCCGTTAAGATATTCAATAAAAGTGCGGTCCTCACACCCAGGGTCGTATAATATGGACAGGAATCTATTGACGTCCTTCTCATACTTTTTGTGGTCGTCGGTCTTCCCTCGTACCCAAGCGAGAAGGTCGTTCTCCATAGATTGTGTACTCTTGTTGAACACTGTGGACATGAAGTTGTAGATAAATCTATGCTGCTCGATCTGATTGAGCTTCGAGTACCCAGCGTCGTAGGCACGCTTAAACTCTTCGACATCTCCGGAAAATCCGAGTTCGCGAGCAGCATCAAATCGAACTTCGAACCTCTGTTCATCTGTCCTGATGGGTCTCCACCAGATCTCAAAAGGCGACAATCCCTTCATATTCCCAGGGGCATCAACTAACTTGCCATTGCATCTATCACACGGGACGTCTTGATGATTGGTGAACTCGGTGTCGAACATTGCGGGTATTGATGCCTTGTCCTCAGGAATGTTTGGGCTGGCTGTCAAAAACGTAAGCATAATGTCCAACCTATCATAGCACTTTGAGATCAAGAAGCACCACACCAACCACTTACCCGTTCTAACAGTCCTCGCGAGATCTTCCCCATTTCCCATGAACATTGCAAGTTCTTCGGTTGGCTGGCCTTTTAGACCCCCAAACAAGTGTTCTAGACAAACAAACGCTGAGATGAGGAATGTGTTGGCACCAACGAGCTTGAACGCTGCTGGGCTTTCGACAACTTGACACCCGTGATTCAAGAAAAGTGCCTTCATTTCGGGCATCATAAGTGGATCTTGAACATAAATATTGCTCAACAACTCTGGATTGGCGACAGCGAGTTGAGCGATAATTTGAGAAAGTACCACGAACTGTTGAACATCCAGGCTCACTCTAGTTGGGCTTGAACCTTCTCCACCAATTCCTAGGCAAACAACATTGGAGATGGGACTTTCGTTCCGATCCTCAACGATCCGAGCTATAATGGCTGCAAGCTGGTCCGGATAAGGGGTTGCTAACCAGGTCTTCTTGAATGTGAGCACGGCTTTCTCCACACGTGATAGTCTTGCGCTCTGAAGACGGTCAGGATCGAGATCTGTGGGTGTTAGGGTTTCCAAAAACGGATATGCTGCAGACCGAAATCCGTCCCGAATTGCGGATCCCATGTTGGCGGTGTTCGTGGTACTCGTCAATCTTGCATTTCGTCTAGAATTAAAAACGAATCGAAATGATTTGAAGAGTAAGAAGAAAATCAGGGCAAGAATTACTGCTAACATTTCTCAAAATTGAAGTCTCTATGAATTGCGCAAATATAGAATAGTTTTGCTTATGCTATATCAGCTACCTCGGTGGGAGATAACGTTGCGTATTATGTTCTCAACAAAGACTTTCAAGCAACGCAGGCGACACCCACAATGTACTGCAAGTGAAAGGACATTGGACTGAAGAAACAAAGCCTTAGTTGCATGCAAACAATATCAACAATGCGATATGACCGAAGAGAGATCGATCCGAAGCGACAAAGAAAAGGGAGCGTGTCGATTGGGTTGACTAAATGCGGAGATGCACCACGGGATATGGAACTTTGTGAAATACCCCAACGTCAACAAGCTTGATTTTCCAGCAATATGAGGAACGATCACAATTAATACACGCGCATAGTCTTGTGTAGTGATACTCCAATGGGCCGTCCCTCAGCTCTCATGACGTTGGTGAGTGTGCCTCAATCGAGCGTTGGTTCTTACACGAATTCTGGCACACTCAGGCGATATAACTGTCGATCATAGATCTGGACATGCTACTACTCCGGCGTAAGTTTGTTCGATCTTAAATATGCCAACAAACGTGTGAGCAGGTCAGCGTTGGTTGCCATGTCGTTGTTCCATTCGAGAATTCCAGGAGAGACGGGTTTCGAGCCTCAATCTTGAGATGCTCACACAAGATGTCTCATTTGGAAGACTGTTGAAATACTTTGAGCAGGATATGAGCTTCAAGATGTGCTCTGGAACCCAAGATAGAAGTATTTATAACTTGCATGGAACTTCTAAGGCAAGAATGAACTGCTTCCGTGGACCGTAGCCAAAGGCATAGGTTGTAGCATTGTCGAGGTCGGACGCGCGGTCTCGCATAAAAATGGGAAGGACAGTGAGAACATACATATCTCGAAGATGAGCGGCTCCGCTCCATGAGAAGGGTTCCTTCTCCCAGTATCATGGTCGAAGAGGATCGACAGCTCAAGAAGAGAATAATCGAGCCAAAACAGCAAGACTCAAGAGACAACACACACTTGACATAACGCAGCTTGAATGGGATTTCGAACCAAAATTATCCACTGTGGTTTTGCCTCACTCGAGCATCAGTTGAATCCTTCGAAATTCCTCTTAGAATGTCACACCTGAGGATAGGAACACCCTTGCCACCAAAAAATGCGGGGTGCATCGTCATTGCAAAAAGGTCCAGACTTCACCCGAACAACAACTCTTCCTCAGATCAATTCCCGTGAAAACCGCGAACACGACGAAATATTTGTTCGATTTCTCATGCTGAACCATTCCTCAGCAAAGCTCTGTAATCAAATACAAAACCACACGTGCCAAATTTCCTAAACTTGTCAAGATCGCCACGACCCTTTCTTTATCAAGGGAAAGATCCCCACGATCGCACTAAGAAACAGCAACCTCTATTCGTCGTTATAGACTTGCTTTGACACTTTGGACGAGTGGCATGTTCCCTGACTATCTCCTGCTGCAATTGGTCTGATAGCAAGAACGATACTGATGCGTACTCGTAGTCTTGCAAGGACCTGTGAGGTGTGGAGGGGCACACAAGCTCGAGGACTTGACAAGTGAGCGTGAGTTGATTGGTTCTTTTTGTGGAGCTGGAAGTTTGATTGATGATTTGATTTTGGAGAGAACAGACGAGGCAGAACAAGTATTTTGGTTGGATGGAAAGTTCGGGAGGAGTTTCAGGAAATGGATGCTGGTTGGAGGATTGGGAAGGGTCATGCCACAAGGGCGGGGTAGAAGCACGTACAGGGCTGAGTGGGCTTTGCGATTGCGCGAGACGCTGCGAGAGAGCCGATGGGTGGATGAAGTCATTATTAATGCTTTTTATGGTTCGCTGGTTGGAAGCTTGCGAGTCCTGGGCTTGATGAGCATGGGATGTATGCAGTACCCTGCTGGAGGTATATCACTGGCAGCTCCCCTCTCTTGTCCCTTTTTATCTAAACTACTTTTGCTTTCAGAACATCATCCAAATTATTTGATCTCTAAACTATACCATTATCCTTATTAACTCTCATCCTATATCTTCAAGATGAGTTCAGGAAGAACCACAGCAGTGACGGGAGGTTCAGGGACTCAGAGCACACCTGCAAACAACATTGGTGGCGAGCGAAGAGTACGTTCCTCCCCTTTCTACGAGGGAACCCCGCCAAAGATGTTGAAAGCTGACACTACAGCACAGGGTTCCTCTTCATCGGGCATGTTTTCTGGCCTCATGAACCAGAAGCGCAACAGCACAGATGCGGCAGCAAATGCCAGACGACAGAGTTTCAATGAGATGCAGCCTACCACTGGCTTCGTCGGCAAAATGTGGCACAAGTAAGTTTAATAGTTTTGAGATGTCTGCCAGGACACTGCTGACAATGCACTCAACAGCTTCACCAAGGGTTCTTCTCCCAAGTGAGAAGGTTGTCGACTCGACAAGACAGAATAAAAATTTCGGTCCGAGATTATATTAGCATACCGGAGTAGGCGATTGGGATACCTCAGATATTGTTAGGCATGATTATTTGGGTCTCTTTTATGAGCACCGGGATGGCTGGTGTTTGGTGTTTCCTCAACCAATTGTATTATACTACCATATTACATGAATGAACTCAACATCAACATTTACCGTATTATCTTCGATTCTCTCAAATGAACAAACATGTGAAAAAAAGTAAAGTGTCAAAATGCTTGTCGACGATCCCAAGACAGAACCACTAATGTAGTGTATATCTTGAGCCTTTCTGACGCCGGTACCTCGATCTAGAAGACCCCTTCATGACGTCTACCCTCTGACACAGCCGAACCGAACTCCTTCAGACACCGTTCCAAACAGACTTGATGCTTATGTAAAGTACATGGCTTGAGTGGTAACTCAAATCACTAAGATCTTAGAAATGGTTACGTTGAACGGAACCTCGTAGTCGTATTTTGCCTCAACCATATTTGTAGGAAGGGTCTTGAATCTGCTTATAAGATACTTCTTCTGAAAACAAATCATACCAAAACAAGAACAATGTCAGACTCAACACCAGCACAAGAACAGAAGAAAGGAGACACCACCAGTGTCCTCGGTGGTCTTCTCTCAGGCAAGACCCCTGGAGTGCGGAATATTGAAGCCGCGTACAGTCGAGCAGGAGCCTCAAATCACCACACACTAGGATCTGCAACGAAGTTGGGCTCGCAGGACCAGGTTGGTACCAGTGAAGCTCAAGGAGTTGGAAGCCAGAAGTTTGCAGATGGGATCAGTGATCAGAGACGAGAGGTATGTTGATGCTGAGAGAGGAAGAAGGGCTGTGTTGACACAAAGCAGCCTTCGGCGGTCGGGAAGATGTTCAACAACCTCATAAATGGAACGGATAATACGAAGTAATTGAAGAGAGGCGGTGATGAGAATTGGCTGGATGGTGATATCATTGCTTGAGGTTGGGTTGTTAGACGGCGGGAAATGTTCTCGGAGTTATCGACTATTAGAAAGATGGATAAAGGGAAGATCATTTGGGAACTTAAAACAAAACTCGTTACTTCATCATATAGAAAGATGAATGTCTGCTTTGGGGAAATAGCAGCTTCATATCCCCTAGCACAACGAAAAGAAGATCCAGGAAATGAAATAAAAATTCCGTCGCACTTTCACATCACAGTAATTGAGATCTTTGCGAAAAGCCGGCAAGCCGGTCGGTCTCTTTGGCCGCAGCTATCCCGAAGGAAAAAGCTGAACAGTTTTGGCAAACTGCTTCATTGTGTCCTGATCCGTAGATTCAGTAAAGTACAGCCAATGGTGCCCCCACCCATGCACAATCGTTTACTCCAGAGCCCATGCCAGCAACCATTTTGTCATCATCTACCTGACGATACCCTCGAATCGGTTCTTGAACCACTTGACGGTCTCATCACGCTTGATCTTGTGGGCGGATCCAACCTTGGTCTGGCATCGACGGCGCTTGGCAACTCGCTCACCAGGACGGGTCCTAAGAACTGTCAACACTATCCAACATATCCCAGGTATGTTCGTATACTCACATGCAGCAGTAGAAGTCCATGCCGTAGATACCGATCGCAGGATCGTACTTGATACCGAGATCGATGTGTTCGCTAATACCGAAACCGAAGTTGCCAGTCTCAGAGAAGTTGCGCTTGCGGAGCTCATATTCCTTGACCTTCAATCCACGCTCCAAGATTTCCTCAGCCTTTGGTCCACGGACAGTAACGTGCACGGCGATCTTTTCGTTACGACGGATACCAAAGGTACGGACGGTGTATCTGGCCTTGCCTGGAGATAATGTTAGATTTGTTCTCTTCGTTCTGCGATGGTAATCGTACTGTAGACTGGAGTTTGACCACTCAATTGTTCCAACACCTTGGCCGCACGAGTGAGTCTGTCACCAGATTCTCCGACGGAGATGTTGAGGACGAGCTTTTGGATGCGGAGCTCCTTCATGGGGTTGCTTCCCTTGTCTTCGGCCATTTTGACGGATGTCGAAGGATTGTCGTTGGGAAATTGGTTGTGAAGTTGTCGATTGTCGTTCAAAAAGTTCGAGGTAGTTCAATTTTCGAAAATGTTCAGTGGTGCGCCGAGCGCTCGCGAGAGTTGGGCTAACCGCATTCACGTTAGTGGATGGCAGCCTTCTCAAATCCTCAAAGCTACGACCTTGAAGAACTCCAGGTCAAACTCCACGCTTTGCAAAGAGCCCACGAGTTGACTGAAGTCCAAGAAACTTCAAAACCCAATCTTTGAACCCCTCAAGAGAAGCCGACTTGTCGCGCATCTCGCAATCTAGTCAACATGGCGAACAAGCAAGGAAAAATGGTGAGTTGCACCCCTACTCTACAGCTCTGCAAGCTTTATGTTGACATTATAGGCTGACTATTGCTATCTATATAGGCCGGTCTCGTACGTTATCCTTATTGCGCGGAGCCTTGAAGCTGCTTGCGCCTCTGTTGGAAGGTCATGTGCTGATGTGGATTTAGATCAACTACCGGATGAGAGTGACCATGAACGATGGGCGCCAGATGGTTGGACAGATGCTTGCCTTTGATAAGGTATGCGTAGACTCACTGGTGGCTATTTTGGACCTCAATCGCTAACTTATAGCCCAGCATATGAATCTCGTTCTCGCAGACACGGAGGAGTTCAGACGCGTCAAGCGCAAGGCGAACAAAACACCTGCTGCTCCAGGCGCAGCCAGTACCTCAGCACCACTCGTCGAGTCCGAAGAGAAGCGTACACTTGGTCTTACGATTGTTAGAGGCGCTCATATCATCTCCCTCTCCGTCGAGTCACCACCGCCAGCAGATCCATCCGCACGATTGGGAGCGAGCGCGCCGGGAGGAATGGCCTCAACCATGGCCGCTGGCGCTGGTATTGCTAGACCTGCTGGACGAGGCATGCCCGTTGGATTGGCTGTAAGTTTGGCTTCCACAAGGGTTTTGGATGTATCACTAACACGAATAGGGACCTGCTGCTGGAGTTGGCGCACCACCAGCATTTGGAGGTTTCCCTGGAGCACCACCATTCGGCAGAGGAGGTAAGGAAATCAAAACATATCTACGGCTGAATCTACAGCTAACATATTCTCCAGCTCCCCCACCAGGATTTGGAGGTTTCCCACCACCAGGATTCCCAGGAGGACAGGGACCACCACCAGGATTTGCTCCTCCTCCCAGACGGTAGTTGGACAAGGTCTATGATCTTGAGGTTGAGGATAATTTACGAGAAAATTGGGTGGCAGCGGAAAATCAAACACCGCATGGGCGTTGAGGGAGGAGTTTGGCACTTCATACCAAAAATGGTCAATTTGTAGCATAGACAGCGCAACAATGCGAAGCAAGAGAACTCTGATGTCTACTATCTGAATCACCATCGTCCTCTGAATCTCTCTAGAGCACAATCTGAGCCATTGCTACATTTTCAACCCCTCATTTCGGCGCATTTCTCTTTGAACGATCGGCACGTGACCCTTCCTATTTTCGGCCTTGAACTTTCCCATCAAAAAGTCCGCAATCGCCGTGCAACCTTCATAACCAAGCTTCACCTTCAACTCTCCACTCCACCTCTTCCTCACGAACCACCATTTACTCAACATGGCGGCCTTCTTCAAAGCGGTCAATGCGAAGATTCGCGCGAATCCAATGCTGAGCTATGTCTGTTCTACGCGTATGTTTCCCACTTCCTCTTGGCGGGCTCGGCCAGTTACACACCTGGTTGTTCAGGATGTGACTTGTGGGATGGAAATTTGGGAATTGGGAGAACATTGAAGCTGATAGAGAAAACGCAGATTTCTGGGGTCCGGTTTCGAATTTCGGTATCCCGATTGCGGCGGTTATGGATACGCAGAAGAGTCCTGAGCTGTGAGTTGCTCTCTCTGACTGTTCCCCAACCTTCACCTTTCCCTTCCACCAGCTTCTCATTCCTTCCCTACCAAATTATCTTCCTTTGTCAACTCAGTTACTAATTCTTCCCCCAGCATCTCCGGCAAAATGACCGGCGCCCTAGTGGTCTACTCCGCAACATTCATGCGCTACGCCCTGGCCGTCCAGCCCAAGAACTATCTCCTCTTCGCCTGCCACTTCGTAAACGAAGGCTCCCAGCTCACGCAAGGTTATCGGTGGATGCAGTATCACAAGTGGGGTGGCAAGGAGGAGATGGATAAGTTGAAGGCAGCAGAGGGAGGGGTTAAGTCAGCCGTTGAGAAGGTGGGGGATGAGGTTGGAGCTGTGGTTGAGAAGGCTAAGTCGGTGGTCTCGAAGTAGAGGTGGATGCTGAGAGATGGGGAAAGAAAGGGATGATTGGCATAGAGTTGCTGATATGGGACGAGTGGGTGGTAGGAATGGGGAGGAAAATGGGATGAGTTGACGAGAGATGAACGATCTTGCTACATTATCCGGTGATCACGGAAGGCATCTGCTTTTACACTTGCGAGAGAGATGCACGGTTGTACTTGTAGAGCGAAGCTGCCGATAAGGCATTTATCAATGCGGCCCTACAATGGCTTTTCAACAAGTTCTGCTTTGGTTGAATTTGGCTTGCTCTGGATTTTGTGCTGCGATTGCTGTCTGTAATTTTGTAAGTTCGGAGACTGCTTTTGGTTGGAGCTTGCCTTCTTCTCATCGTCTTTACTTCTAAAACTCGTAATTGAGCATTTCCTTCTACAGCTTTGTGTTTAAAATTATGTTTTTATTCCTCCTCGAGCGATTCCCTCTTTCAACTTTACGTCCAGTGACGATAGGAGGTGCCTTGAAGGGTAGTACAACCCAGATCTCATTTACGTTGAACGAGGAATAATTCTGATTACTGCTACTCGAGTTGAATTGAGCACCTGCAGAAGCTCAACCCAAGATTGTTAGTCACTGGTTGTTCTTACATCCTGCTTAGCTTGCCTTATTCGTCACTCGAGACATTCATTCTTCAAAGGCGAGATGTCCTTGGAAACTTCGAACACGGAATTTTTCTGCTCTTCCAGTGTCCGCACCATAGTGAAACAATGTACCTCGCTCAGTCTATCATCTTGGGGGGACATTGGGTATTATATTGAGCGCAAGCAACCAATGTCCGAATTCGAGATTGACGATATGAGGGATGTTTGAATCCACTGCGAACTTTCACTTCACCTCGTCGGATATCTTATCGGCACATTTAGTTTCAAATTGAGCGAGATGACCTTGAGTTCGGACATTGAGACTGCACATCAAGTCTTTCTCAGCTTTGGGTGTCTGTCGAACAACGTGCTTCCTGACTTGTCAGTCCTCAGATAATCGTTTTGTTTTGAATCAACAATTGAAGTCCTATGGTATCCGAAGTCTCAGTAGAGGTTCGGAATGCTCGGTCATACAGACATTGGGCAAAATATGCGAAAATAATTTCAACTTATCTAAGACGATTCTTGAATCTTCATGTCCGCAAAGCAAATCATTATCTGCGATCTCGGACTTGGGGACGTCCGGTTCGACGTGCAACAGAAAAAAATTCCTTTAAAAGAGCGACGCTTGAGAAAGTCATTCTTAAAGCGTAGCCCGCGCGGGTAGATCATGTGAGGTGATCTAAATTGCTAATCGCGAATCAGAGATCTTGGACTATTTGGGACGGTCGTCGCAAGCAGCAGAAATTTGAAGGATTCAAATATCTTCCCGAACTTGGAGAGGTCCGATAGACGTGCAACAAAGAATGTTTACCCTTGGTCCAAATATGCAGATTCGGCTTCTCTTATGGAATCGCTGGGATCGGATGAGACTGGATGACTGGAAAAGGATAAGATATTAATACTTTGACAGAAAGTCCATCCAATGTGGCCAACCCGGCAAAGAATCATTCAGGACATCTTATTTTGAGTACAACTACCCCGCTAGGTAATAATTCTCAAAGACTCGCGTCGGGTCTGTTTTCGAGAGTTGTTGGCTGGAGTTGCTATGTGGCCAGCTTCTTTCTGTCATACGTGTGCAATAATTTACTGGCACGCCCGCGTAGATACCATAAGCTCTGGGAAAAAAACATCAAACCATCCTTCATCGATTCAATTCGCTACCGGTACAAGCATGATAAATGATAGCATCAACGTACTCCTGGACATTTTTTACACTGCTCCCAGACCCAATCTTTCTTCAACCGCACACATTTACTACATGGATTGCCATTGGGAGACGCAGAGCTATTGTATCTGCCTATGTCGCAAGTATTGCAGACTATCTTGTAGAGAAGCTCCGTCCATATACAGATCCTATCCATTGTCTCGCAGTAGTTGCAAGTCCCGCCGTTCTGTGCGTGGCACCACCCCGACACATCGTCATGCTTGCAATGTAATTGTCGCAGAATTTTTTAAAGTTCGGAACGTATTCGAGGGTAGAGCTATCACCGAAGGCTCGTGAGTTGCAGTGAGCGATGCAGGGTCTAATAGATGAGCAGAGTGGGGCTCCAACTCTGTGCCATGATAATCCTCAGAATCTGGATTAGTGTCTTCGTCGTCGAAGTTTTGTGGTCGTTGTCGTCCACGCCTACTGGTAACAGGCTCTTCTGACTCCGATGCTTCCTCGCCCCGGTATGAATTAGAGCTACCATCTACACCCTCTCTGTTCTCGTAACATGAGATAGAGTCATCTCCGATAGAATGCTGTGGTCGTTGGCGCCGGAGCTTGCTTGCTAGGGATGGCTCTGAGTCCTAATCGGATTCGTTTTCAGATTTGACCTTGATTCTCCAACGGACTGTGCTCTGTCTCTAAGGCCATTCTGTTCGTCTGAGTGCTGGGGCTCGTTCACGCCAGACTGTAGAATGAGCTCATTGCTCTTGCCAACTCTCGCGACTGGACAAAGGTTGGGTTCATCATCTGGTTCGATGGACTGGGAATCAGGGATGATTGAAGGTAGCGAGGATGGTACGTCCTTATCATGACCAAGGGAAGTTCGCCGAAGGTGTTTTGGTGTATTTGAAGTGACTTCATCGTCCTTCCTCTTGGGCTGCGGTGCTGCGAGAGAAGTGAGAGACGCCGAGTCGACCGATGTTTGTGAAACCACAAGCGGTTTGCTGATATCCCAACAGGAGTACTGATCCCAGGCAATTTCCCTTGTGATTGTGTCGGATTAGACTTCAACAAAAGAGGAAGCTGATTTAGAGTCTAGAAGGAAAGGGGTTTGCAAGGTGCATCATATGAAGGCAGAGTAAAGTGCTGACCGCGTCGCCGCAAATCGAAGGAATTGAAGCTCTTGGACTTTTGAAGAGGTACCAGCAAAAGAAGGATCCATATATCTTTTCGAACTTGGGGAGGTCCGGTTCGACGTGCAACAAAGAATCTTTGAAAATGTTTTCTCGTCTAAGAGAGGAAGCTGGAAGGAGGAAAGGGGTACATCATGCGGGTATTGTAGAGTGCTGACCGCGAATCGAGCTCGAAAGATGACGAAACCTGAAACAATGGGGAGGTCCGGTTAGACGTGCAACAAGAGATCTATCAGAAAACATTCTCTTGTACAGAAAACGGAAGGTCGGGAAGAAGAGCGAAGGACATCCACACAGGTAGATCATGCGAACGAAAGTACAGTGCTGACCGCATTACCGCGCGTCGAGGATTCAGAGAGCTTACTCCAACCACTTAGGGAGGGTCCATCGGCAACAGAGAAGCATCTCGTCTCCAAGTGAAGAAGCTGGCAAGAAGGAAACCAGTGGGATACATGGTATGAAGTATGTTAGAGTGTTGACCGCGTCACCGAGAATCGAAGAATTCTTATATCTCCTTGTTTTGCTTGGGGATATCCGATCGACAAGCAACAAAACATTCTCTCGTCATGGTTGATTTGCAGAGGGAGAGCCGCGTGGAAAGATCATGTGAAGTGCTGACCGCATCACCACGCGTCGAAGAATTCAAAAATCTCACTTCAACCACTTGGGGAGGTCCGATCGACAAGCAACAAAGAATACTCTCTTCTCTAACAATGGTTGAATTTGAGAGGGAGATCCGCGCGGAAAGATCACGTGAAGTACAGCAAAGTGCCGACCGCATCACCACGAATTAAAGGGTCCAACAATCTTACTTCAACCACTTGGGGAGGTCCGATCGACATGCAACAGTAAATAATTCTTTTGCAAAGAATAAGGGGTTAAAAACGAGAAAGTAGGTAAAATGCTGACAGGTCTCCATCTGACCGCGAATCGAAATCCTAAGATTCAAAGATTGTAGATTTCCTGAAACATGGGGATGTCCGGTCGAAATGCAACAAACTATTAATGAAAGTGCGCTCTTCTTCAAGAGAGGAAGTTGAGAATGCAAAAGAAAGGAGACCTGCGGGGTACATCATGCGAGGTAGAGTGCTGACCGCGTCATGGAGAACCGGCTCACCGAAGGAATCAGACTTCTTACAGTCCAGCGCTTAGGGGACGTCCGGCATACGCAACAGAAAATTTTTTCCTTCTCTTTAGAAAGCTTACTTGAGAACAGTACTAGCTGGAAATAGAGGAAGGTAATGTGCCGCAGAGTAAAGGGATGACTATACATCGAAGGATTTTGAGGACGCTTGGGGACGTCCGGTTCGGTGTGCAACAAAGAATAATCTCGGCCCGAGAAGAGGAAGTTAAAAAGCAGAAGGATTGATGTATGCGCGGAATTAACGCAGGCGGGACTCGGGGGGTGATGTCCCGACTAGTCGGGACAAGGTTTGAAGTACTCTACTCTAAATGCACAACGGTAACACAACAACGAACACACATGACTTGAGATATGACTTTTATATATTCGATCCATATTGAACCCTATTAACAGCGGACTACGTCCAGCGAGCGACATTGACATCCCACATCCAAGGTATATTGCATATTTCGTTCATCCTCCTCATTTCACATATTCAACTCTCAAATAAGTTTCCCACGCAAAATAATAAGTTTCCACCAACTCCCAAAAGTAAGGTCCTCCAAAAAAGAAGAAAAAGAATACAAGCTCAAACAATCATCTATTTCCAACCCCTCGGACTCCCCGGCGGACTCTCAATCCTCACATCACTCGTAATCGCCTCGCCCACACTCCCAAATCTCTGATGACCCTGCTGCTGTGGCGCGAAACCCGGACTCGACAACGGACTAGCATACGCGCCCGGGATCGGAACAGCATCATATTGTTGCTCTCCTGGCGCAGCAGACACATGATCAATAACTCTCTCCTTCCTCGGCGCTGGAGCATCAAAGGAACCCTGACCCAACTTCGGTGTAGCGCCATGGATCTTGATGGGTGGAGGTTGGAGCGCGAATGGCTTAGCTGGAATACTTGATGAGGATTTCGCTTCTACGAATCGTGTGCCAGGGGTAATGAGGCCTTCTTCTGCTGCTGAGTCGGGGTTGTTGACTGCGTAGGATGCGGGTGGGAAGCGGGGAGACTTCATGTGTGTGGAGTAGGAGGGAGACATGGGACCAAACCCTGGGGTGTTGGGAGCGGATTGGGAACGTAGTTGGGCGAGGTAGAGGTCGGAGCGGGCGCGATCGCGGATGTCCATAGATTTGCGCAGGCGTTGTTTGGAGTAGTATCTGTAGAAGACTACGCTGTAGAGGATGATGGTTATTGATTCGAGGACGACTTCGATGATACAGCAGACGAGTGACCAATTCTATTCTTTTGTTAGGAGAAGGATAGACGGAATTGGGAAGGGAAACTCACCTGCAATCTGCAAACCAGTGCATAATCTACTTTCTCTTGGAACAATTCTCGCCGTTTGTTATCGACACAAGACCAGCCCCAAACATCCTTGTTGTTGCTGTTGTTTTTGGAGCCTTGGAGGATACCGGCGGCTATGGCCCACATGACGGTGCTGAAGATGAAGAATGCTACGGCGAAGAGCGTGTAATAGACTGCGACCTTTTCTGCTCTGCGGTGACCGCCTCTCCAATAGTTCCAGAAGACTACGAGACAGAGGGCGAGTGATACACAGGAGACGGCGAGGATAACCTTTTGTGGCCATGTTTTTGTACCGTCGGCCCAGGCGGGGAGGTTGTTGCGTGCGGGTAGAGCTTTTGTTGCGTTGAAGATGCTGAATGTGACGGAGACCATGGAGAGGACGATGAGACTGCAGCTGAAGTTTACTCCTCGGAGGATGAACTTTGCTACCCGTACTCTTGTCTTGACTTTCTGGGAAGGGTTAGTATTTGTAGCCAGTTGAAGAGCTGGACGTCCATACCAGATCTTTTGCTTGTTCCTTCTCGGTCAATTCCTCATGCTTCTCCAATATCTGCTCTTCTCGGAACGTCGGGCTCAATGGGTTGTCTATCCTTCTTCCCGGTGTGCCTGGCACCTTCATCGCACTCTTCAACGGCGACGCTGGTGTTTGTGGGACCTCGACTGGAACACCCTGAGTATGCCGTGACGGATCATTTTCAGAAATGTAGCCGAAGCCAATATCTGACGGTTGTGATGTCGCCATGAATGATTGTGAGGAGGGAGGGTCTGCGAATGGTGACCTGCTATCTTCGCTCTGCTCGATAGGAGAGTGTACCGTCGTAGCTTCCGCGAATCGAGGTGTTCGAGGGATCTTAAGTGATGACCCAGAGGAGGAGGAGGATGTTCGTTCTCGCGACAAAGATTCGGGTGGTTTCTTCTCGTTGAATGCTGAAGGAGTTGTGAGTTGCTTGTACGGCCAGCTGGAAGGCGGAGACTGACTGGACATGTTGGTATGGAAACAAATCTATGAGTTGAAAGAAAAAGAGTACAAGGCGTAGGTCGAGGACCACAGCGAGGTGATGCTTTGGAAACAGAATATGCACAGAAAGTTTTACTTTGAAAGACAAAAAATTATAGATAGAGACCAGCTATCGAAGGAAAGAACAGACAGGTCTCCAGCTGGCGGGCATACAGAGGGTTTTGTTCTGGAGCGCGCGCCAGCAAGTGGTATCTAATTTGGGCAGAGGTTCTGAGGCTACACTAGAATCAGTAAAATGCGGGAATGAGAGACATGATATGGCTGGCCGCCAGATACGGACCGGGTGTAGTGGTGCAGTATTGGCAGAATCGAATGGCGAGCAGGTGGCTTGAGGCTTCTGATAGGGTACCACCGTGGTCGTTGCCACGAACGGGGAAGCAGACAGTCGAAAATAGACGCCTAGAACTTGCATACGGTCGAGGGGTTTTTGTGTTCTGGTGCTCGAGTCGCGGCCGCGGTGAATTCTCGAGATAAGTTTTGGCGTTGAACTGCGGTGCATGAACGAGGCTGAGTGCAACAATTCCTCAGCTGGAGGATATACGACTGCGGACCAGAACAACACAACTCAAGAATACATAAGGATCAAGAAGCTCTCTGACGTTTTCAACCTCATGTCAGACATTTGGAAGCAGCAAAAAGACCCAAATTGCGCACCGCTGTGGTTGGCGCCCTCGACAACACTCGCTGTCGGCGGGGGAAGCACGTCTTCCAATCGAGCTGGCTATCTTCGCGCCTGCATAACTGCAATGTGCATGGTCGTCATTTGGAGCTCTCATTGGCTGTATATCTGCAGACCCATGGATAGTGTTGAGTGAGACTGAGGGTGATCTGGCGCCGTGGTTGGGCGGTAAAGACGTGGCGGGTAAGCATCGTGCGTGTGGTCCCTGCTTTTCGAAGTTGGCTTCCGCACTTCGTTGCTTTCTTTGACTCTTGTGATTGTGATAGGACGACTGATTCAAGCAGCTTTCTCTCGCTTGGATGTTTCACCAACGGCTGGCGAATGATGTGCATCGATCACCACGAGCCTGCGAGCCCCCCGGATTAGAGGATTAGACTGGGCGGTAAAAATCACGACCCTTTGGACAGCCCTTCGCGGTATGCGAAACCGACGTGGAGATTCGAACATATTCAACCAACAGCCCAGTTATTCTGGAACCGTGATAAAGGCCGCAGAGAAGGTCTCTTTGCCGGAGTCGAAAGTGGCGGCAGTTTGGAAGATCTCTATCCGGAGCCAACAGGGACAGTAATTCTTAGTCAGATTGCCAGTGAGGGGAGACCTGGCTCGAGCCTGGATGGAGCTTTGCCTGCACATGGATGAAGGTGTGCACACTGCACTTGCCTTAGCGCTGATTTTTCCCAAGGGTCGCGATGTGCTGTCAGGTGTTGGTGATCCCAAGCGAATCCAGTCCAAGATAGCCGACGCGGGAGAGGCACTCTATTTTAAGATCCGATTTGAAATGCGTGAGAAACAATCTGGAAGAATGGAAGGACCGTTGAAAGATTGCTATTTTCGGCTCCTCGCAACAACTTTCAACGGTCTGTGAGCCGCATATAAAGACGATCCGGTCTATATGAGGAACCATCAGCAGGTTCTTCCCGGTAGGAGAGCCGCACGTGGAGTCGATCGGATCTAAATCTAGCCCTATGGAAAGGCCAACCGCTGGAGAAACATCGAAATAGAAGTGTGGGAATTTCAGTGCCATCTGGTGACTCGAAACTTCTGGAACGAGTTGCCATACTGCGAGCTGCAGAACATGTTCTCAGGAGAACTGTCTTGAAACAGATTCATCCCACCCAGCTGGCCAGCGGCGTCCGAAGTGACCTCACAACATCGGATATCAGATACGGGTGTCCCATCCAGGAGGCACAGTGACTGACATCGACTCAGATGGCGCTGTTTCTTCTCCTAACATTTGAAGATACATGTTTGAAACATGAAGTTCGACTTCGCCGCGTACAGTACAACATTTGTTCCTGAAGGATCTCGTTCACTGCCTCTCAACCCTCTACTGTCGGCCGCCATGAGTGAGTTCCAACGCTGAAGCCCGTTGTTTGTCGATGTTGAAAGTCCCTGGTGATGTCGAAGAAGCAGACTGTCGGACGTGGTTGTGGCTGTGGGTGTGTGGCCGAAGCATTACATTCCAGCTTGAATGGCTCCCGATGTGCGAAAAGAAAAGCGATTCTAAGCACTCCTGTTGTTCTGAGATTGATTGGACTTTGGGGATAAGCACGGAAATGAGCTTCGAGTAGCAATTGATAGAAATTTTTAGGTCTCATTTGATCGATTCTCTTGGCTTGCTCGCCTCTAAATTCTAGTCTCGGTGAATGTCCCCGACTTTCTGGTCCTTTGGTATGTCGCCTTTTTTGAATATGGCGGGAATAGTTTGCGGGCAGTAGTGTGTATGCTTGTTGGTAGAACGATCGAGTACTCGAGTAGGCTTGGATGCGGCTACATGTCATACAGTTTCAGGACAATCCATGAGTTACAAAGAATCCTTCAGCCTACTTTACCTTCAGATTCAGAATCGGAAAGACCCGATACTTGTGTGTACAACACTAGTAAATACCTGATGAAAGGTGTGACAGGCAAATGAAATGTTCGGAAATGAAAGCCTGGACAGCTGCCGCTTGGCTAGCGATAGCAGCAGTTGCGTAAAGTCGAAGTTTACTTTCCACGAGGTCATAGAAACATTAGGACGTAGTCGCGGGAAGTGTATACTTGACAGATGTAGGAATACAATAGAATCTCGACACGACTGAACGTTTCAACATCGGTTTCCGCCAACAGGAAACATGATTGGAGTGCAAACTCTCCTAGCAATCAACAGCTGGTGATTTTAATCTCCCATCCTGGGAGACTGAGAGCGCTGTCAACAGCTAGAGCATGAAACGAGGGGGTGACATTTTTTTTGACTGATTGATCCCTGATTGAGTCTGCTGTCTAAGGCCTTCGACGCCGAAGAAAAAATTCCTTAAGTCCACCACGAGGCGGCGCTAGTTCCTGTTCTTCGACTTCCTGTAATTCCGCTTCAGCTCTATGTCGACGAATTTCGCGGACAAGGTCATAAAATGCCTTTTCGACGTTGATTCTCCTCTCTGCAGATGCTTCCAGAAAGGGGCATCCAAACGATCGTGCCAATGCTTCACCCTCCTCCTTCGATATTTGTCGATCCTTCTCTCTATCACAGTGATGTCCAACCACGATCATAGGAAAGTAATCCTCGTCCTTAACACGGAGTACCTGCTGTTGGAAGACCAAAAGTTCATCGAAAGAGGTCCGCGATGTGATGCTGTACATCAACATAAACCCTTCGCCTGTTTTCATGTATTGTTCTCGCATAGAGGAGTACTCTTCTTGCCCAGCTGTATCCAGGATATCTAAAATGACCGCCTCTTCGTCGATCACGCACTATTTTCTATAAGAATCATCGAGGGTTGGATCATAATCCGAGCCCCATGGATCAAGGAAGTGAGATTGTGTCATCTACATTTCTGGTGAGTTTGGTTCAACTTCACTGACAGGTTGAGAAAACTTACCCTTAGGACAAAACGGGACTTATCCACCCCGCCTGCTCCCATTACTACAAGCGCAAACTCTACCAACCATCTTCTAGAACCTGTGTTCGTGTCTCTAACTGGTCCACTTTCATCTGCTCGACTACTTGTCACAGAAGTCTTGGGATTATTGGAAGTGGCAATCTGCTTTGGCTTCTGAAATTTTGGTTCGGCTCGAGGTTGAGAAGTCGATGCAACATCAGAATCCAAAGAAGGGGACGATGACTGCTTGGACTCAGAAACTTCATCGAGCGAGTCATTACTCTCGTTCGATGGAAGAACCTGCGGAGAATTTGGCGGAGGCTTGTATTCAAGGTTGGGCGTATAGGGTTTCGGTTGAAAGATAGTCGCGCGGCCTTCTTTCTTTCCGCTCATCGGAAAAAGGAGTAAAGCTGGCCGACTAGTAGACTCAACTCAGCTAGAAACGACGGTGTCCTGCTGTTGGTTCGTTGCTGCAAGAGGCCAATCTGCAGACTCATTTGCCGGTGCTAGAACGGGAGGTAAGTAGGTGACGCTATTTCTCACCGATGCACTAGCCAAGACTCGTGTGTATATCCTCGACTTGACAACCTCGTTATCGAAATCAAAGATCGTTGTTGAGACAGTGTCCTCCAGGAGCTGGTCAAGAGATTGGATTTCAACGTCCAGTCCTGTTTCAATACTACCGTTGGAATCTAGCTCTCTAATGTAGTTCATGACTAGATCCCGATGTCTAGCCATTACCTCAGAAGAGCAACCTTCAGCAATGAGCTCTTGTCTAAACTCTTTCCAGAAGTCCTTGTCATCATTCTCATACGTCGTCAAGATAGAACTTTCCCGATTTCCAACAGCGAGTGCTGTGGAGGTCGTCAGGTCGATTGACTGCTGCAGTTCCTGCAGGCACCCATCTGCCTCGCCATCTCTCTCTCCACCCTTCCCTGAGACCCCAGTGCTACCAAATGCAGAAAAAGAGCCAGAGATGCAGTCTGACTCGAAAGTTGACTTCTGATCAGGCTCAAATCTTGCATCTCGCTATTACCGAATGTCACACGCTGTCATAACTTCGAGGCACTCCTCTTGTCCCCGCTGAGAGCATCGTATTTCTCCAGAATCCCATTTAGAATCTTAAGCGTTTCTCCGCACCCATTAACAACGTGGCCGAGTTCTTGCTTCTCATTGTCTGAAAGCTGGAGGAGGATTGACGAAGATTTTCTACTTCGTGCTGTAGCCTGCTTAGGACTATGTGCAGACGGTAGCCTCACGGGTGAGCTCATCATATTGTCCACATGCTTGGCGTGTGTTTTGGACAGCTTTCAATGCTAGGGTAGTGACTGTGATGATGTCTCCGACGCCGTATCCGAAAGACATTCTGGTCTGGTATCTGGAGGTAAGGTGTGAGGAGAGATGAAAGCCTGCGAGCCTCGTGGGTGCGGCTGCAACCGAAACTGGTGATTGAGCCTGCGCCTCGCCTAATCCGGAAGGCCACAGAAACTTCCTCCACCAACACTCACATAAATAATTTCTGGAGTCTGGATCTCGATCTCACCATACAAGATTTGTTCCTTGAGGAACTGGTTCGTTCACTGCCTTTCATGTCGGCCGACACGAAGGAGTTCTAATGTCGAAGCCCTTTTTCTTCGTCGATGCTGATGTAGACTGCCGGACATGGCTGTGGCTGTGAGTGTGGCCGTGAGTGTGGCCGGAGGAGTGCAGACCAAAATCAGTGTATATACACAAGTTGGAGTGAAGAGAGGCGAATGTGACTGCATATTATGCAATTTGATGAGCCCCTATGGTTGACGCTGTCATGGAAATGGAAAGGAACTCGAAACTTTTGGTTACAAATAGAGTGCACCAGGATGAATTTCGAGCTGTTGAGTGGAATGGATACAGTTCCTGTTGATATTGGAGCTTCAATCCAAGAAAGTCCAAGGTGTCATCCTGTAAGCTGCTAAGTCGATAGAGGCGAGGAATATGGTACGTATCTCGAAGCATTGAAATGTACATCCTCATCGTTTTCTCTGCTCGACAAAAGCTTTCAGTTCCGTAGCACATTTTTGCTGGCTTTCGGATAAGTCTTCCCGAGCAGTGAGAAGTAGGTAGTAAGCTCCAATTCCCTCCAGCGTCTGCCAAGTTCTGTACTCGCAGAACCCGGGTTTGCCTTCGATTGGTACGACTTCCTGGACTCGTTCAGAAAAGAGTAGCCACTTTGGGTAAGTGGTACTCATGTCGGCAACCCTTCTGCTCTCGTGGTCCAACATAGTCAGCCTGACTGGAACGACACGTTCTGGGAAATCAACGATATTGAGCTGCCCTGGACGTTAGCAGTCGAGATCTTTGACATGTAGGAGCTGGAGCCATTGAATCATATATCTGTAGAAAACCTACTTTGAAGCTTCCTGTGCTGCCCACGTGAGGGACGCCATTCTCGTCGACATCATTCCATTTATAATTAGAATATGGCGACCAATCCGAGTAACCATTGTAGTTCTTGATAACAGCAAAGACTTCGTCGACGTTTCCTTTGACCTGGGTAGAAGCAAAAGCTGTCAAAACCCCACTTCCTCGAGGAATATTCGGCGTTGCAATTATCTGGTGTTCATCGACAGAACTTTGGACAATGACAATCAAGAATAGCAGAGAAATTATTACAAAAGCTATCGCAGCGCTCACATAAACGGTTCGGGTAGTCATTGTGAAAATATTTGAATATTCAGTTGTAACATTTGTGTGTTGAAGCTCTGCAAGTAGCTAGTGCTTCGATGACATCGGACGGATAGCTCGCCCACCTTCCTCTTTTAGTACAAGCCCCCTGGAAGTAAGCTAACAACGCCGCTAGTGGGATTTCGGGGTCGACCTCAAATGAGAGCCCCATCCACATCCGCGACTCGTTGTCCTTTGCTTGCAGACCCTACCTTCCTACGACAATATCGTTCGTCTTGAGGGATATTTCGCGCCATCTTGAAATCCGCCAGCTCTTTTGAATTACAAGATCCACTTGTGCAGCATCTGGCAAGCTCCAGCCTCATCCCACAATCACAGATAAGAAGTCGACTGGGACGCCGAACGCAGACTTTTCGCAATGGATCCAGGAAAAGTTTCAATCTTCAAGACCTATGACAAACCCAGAGGACAAGGAGGATCAGGATCATTTGCAACATTCATGATCATTGGCCGTAAGTGCGCTCTCATCTGATTTCATCCTCAAAACTGACAATTTCAAAGCAACATGTTTCTTCCTAGGCATGCTCTTTTCCGCCTTCCCATACGACTATCCACTGCTCTGGACATCTGAACCTACTCCTACTGCCTACTACGACCAATTCGAAGCTCACCTGCGATTCCTCCACGCTTCTCCTCCTATCATCCCCCGAATCCTACACATCGCAATCTCAATCGGCTTCATCGGCTTCTTCACCAAGCTCTTCAAGCCATCTGAAGCCAATCTCTTGTTCGATGGCGCATCCCTCCTTCTCTACGTCGTCGGTGTCGTAGTCTACATTACCAACATTGTCAAAGGTCTTCGAATCGTAACTTCCGGTGTCTACGGACAACAAGAAAGCGATTCCGAGTTAGCAATCGGACGCGAAGATAGCTTGAGGGTATTGGCTGCTAGTAATACCATTTTAGCTCTCGTACTTGTAGGCGTCTTAGTTCTGCAAGCTGGACAATGGTACGCAGAGCGGAAGGAGTCGGATGAGATTGCGAAGTTCGAGAAAGAGGAGAAGGAGAAGACTGGTGGGAAGGGTCAGACGAAGGGTGGACATGTTACGAGATCCAGCTCGAAGAAGAAGCAGTGAAGGGAAGGGGGAATCTTGCATATGGCGTTGGATTGTACATGTTTATTCTGTGTATCTTACTTTGTCATTTGTTTGAATCTGCGTGCAATGCAAAAGCCGGATACCCCGGGCGATGATCTGCGGATGTTCGTCTCAGCTCCAGATAATGCCAATTTTCACAAGGTCTCAAATTGTTACAAGCATTCTGAAGTGAAACTTGCTTTCTATCGTCGGTTGATGGAAACTGACCTCCAATGATTCCAGAATGTGGAAGCTAGGTCAGAGAACATGATGCGGGCCACAGTAGAATATTTGAGTTAGCAAGCCGAACTTTCGATATGATCATCAAGGCCTCATTGAATCTGACCTTTATCTTGATCGTAAATTCTGTGTTGGATTTGAATAATCCCGCCCCTAAGTTTTTCAACCCAGTCAGGGTCATTGGCTTTCTCTGGATCTTCCACAAAAGGCTAATACAGTTACCAACTTTGCTGTTAGAGTAGTCTCTTCTATCGTTCGTTTCAGGCACAGGTATATAAAGATATCCAGTAATACCATTCATTTGTAGCATCGTCAAGCCACCATTCATCAATTACTGATTATATTTACATGAATCGTGACTTCCAGGCCATACCAATTCAATCCATCCATTCATAGACAGACTCACAAGTCATCTGGTCATCTCATCTCATCCATCCTGCCACCCTATTGTAAAACATTAAGAAAAAGAAAAAGACTGGTATCATCGCTGTGCTTAGAAGGATCAACCGCGCAATGCCCAAGGTTGTAATCAAGGAAAAAGAATTGTGTATCCTGTAATGAAGTGCTCCTAAAATGCATCTTCGAATGGACAATCGATACTATCGTGTCCCTCCCTTTCGCATACTCCACACCACTTGTCCATGTTGACTACTCCGCTCTCCTTTCCGGCGACTGGTCCTGACTCCATTGGGTTGGGGATGATTCTAACGGGCACTGGTGGGGATGGAAGAGACTTTTCGGGAGCCTTGTGCTTTATTGGCGAGAGAGGAGCGGGTGTATAATCATCGTGGGACGGCTTTGGTGACAAGCCTGCCTTGACGACATCTTTGCCTGTCCTTAAATGATTGGCTTCCTTCGGAGCGCCTCCGTTCGGAGTAAACATGTTCGTGCAAGTCAAGATATCGTGACCAGCAGTCTCGCAAAGCTCACAGAAGCTTTCCGCGGCCGAAGAGTAAGTGTCGCTTTCTGGCATAGTTTCCAAGGTGTTACCCCTTCTGTGGTTCTCTGGCGAAGCACGATGCTCCCGATCACGCCAGCTGACAATAGTACCCTTCGAGTCTCGAACAGAGGATCGTTCTTGGGTCACAGTACCGGTACTCATGGCGCTGGCACGGTTGGGTGCAACGTGAACACTACCTCTCCGCAACCTCTCAACTTCGCGCTCAAGTTCGTCTTCTCGGTTGACTTTGGATTCGACGACAGCTCGAAGCTCAGCGACCTCTCTTTCGAGCTTCTCTCTGGCAATACGGTCTTCTATGGTATCGAGGCCGTTGCTTGGCTTTCGTCGGGAAAAGCTGCCTCGTCGTTGAGTGGGTGTCTTCTGTTGGTCTCCTGGGCTTCCCGTATCTGGCACCGCGTCTCGACTCAAGGAATGAATGATAGCTTTCAGACCCCTGATCTCATCGTCACGTTGTTCCACTTCCTTGGACAAGGATCCAGCATCACCATTGGTACCGTTTCCGTTCATAGCAGCGGCAGCTTTCTCTCGTTCGCGGCGTAATTCGGATCTGGTCCTCTCAACTTCTCCACGCAGAAATTCGACCTCCCCGCGAGCCTCAGCTTCCCCTCGTCTGGCATCCTCGAGACCTTCCTCCAGCTCCTGCACTAGTTCCTCTAGCTGCTTGAGTTGTCTTGCAACGCTGTCGACATCCTCACCACGCTCCTGCAACTCCCGAACTTCTTGTAGTAGATCCTCTACCCGCTTTTCGTAGACGCGTTCTGTTTCCGTACTGGCCAGTTCCAAAGTATCGATCGTGCTCCTGAAGTCGGCTCGGTGTGCATCGAACTCGGCTGTTAACATAGCAATCTTCTCATTCTTCTCTCGGAGTACAGCTCGTAACTGCGAAGCATCCTTATCCTCCATACTCCCTCTATTATGTCTGCTACCCACATCTGCTTTCCCCATTAATGTCTGCACTTCAACCAGACTATTTTCCATCTCCGCCAAACTCGAAGCTTGCTCTTTAAGCTGCCTGTCGCGTTCCTCCAATTGTCCCCGTAGCCGATCAACCTCATCATCGTTCGCTCGAGAAGTGGCTCGGGATGCCGGGCGCATTTTTGTATTAAAAGATGACACTGAGCCCATGCTTCCATTAGTGGTAGTCCGCGCGACTCCTACCGGTGTAGTCTCATCATCACTGTAATTCATAGGAGCCTGTCCCAGGGCAGATGCGCTTCGGGGCCCAACACTTGCTTTCATGCCATTTTTGGGCGTGTATCCAACCTTTTTTGGGTCCCTGGAATCTTGTGTGCCTCTAACGCTCTGCCCAAACTTTCCCGGTGCAGGACTGCCATATCTCGCAGGTGTTTTGGTCGAGGGTTGCGGTGTCCCGATGGACGGCCTTGCCCCAAGCTGTGTCCTTCGAACAGGCGATTCTGGTCGTGGTAGCGACGGTCTGGACTTCTTGAATTGAGGGCTCGGAGCCCTGCCCGGTCCAACAGACTGACTGAACTTTGGGAGTGAGGGTGTTGGCGGTGTAAACGCGCTGTGGCCCTGGCCTGCAACCTTAAAATTGCCACCTAACGACGGCGTCGTGGGTGTGAGAGGGAATGATCCTTCTGCTGATGAGGGAGAGCCGCGCCTTGTAGCTCTGTTGATCGGCAGAAATATTCCAGCTCCGTGTATTGATGTCGTGAAGTATGAGACCCTGGTTGTCTCGTCAGTACCATGGTAAGGGGCAATACCGTTTGCATGTCTTACCCATCAACATCGCCATTGTTTTTCCCTCGAGCAGCATATTCTTCGCTCAGTTCCACGCCGGCGAACGTACCCTTCTTCCCTTGTACGCTTCCTATGAACTTCACGGTTCCGTGCATGTTACCAGGTACGTCAACCAAGTCTCCCACCTCAAGGTCATCCCCATCTGCGCCGCGTGAGGGAGTGAAAGGCGGCATCTTTCGTGAAGTAGGTGAATCCTCGTCCAGCACCGTTAGACCGTATCCTGCGCTGGCATCGGGGATTGTCGCGAGGTGCCCAACCGTGAGTGCACTCAATGACGATTTGCGAGCGAGCACGTTGGTTCTGAGCGCGGCCTGTTGCAAATAAGAAGCACCGAGATTAGGACTAGACGCTGTATTGATACCGTTTAATATTGAAGGCCGAGGTCGTGCAAGGGATCGTCGAGGTGTAAAGGTGTTCGACGACATTGAGCAATGTTGTTTATTATCACTGGTGTTATTTCCTTCTGGGGGTCGTTTAGAGGGCCACCGCGCGACTGGCCAATAACTCGTCGCGAAATGTTCGACCTGCTGTCGACCATTGATTTTCCGCAAATCGATAGTTGAAAGAACGACAATCTCTTGCGGCCGAATTATAATTGCTGGGAATCAGAGATGATGCGAGAAGGTGCAGTAGTCGAAGTTAATTATTCGAAGTAATTTGGCTGCGCTTTATTCTCACTGTTCCGCTGCAGCTGCCACCCCCTTGCAGACCGCTGAAGGCTTGTAGGCTTGTTGAAGTGTCAGAAGGCAGCGAGCGAATCGGAAGAAAGGTGGAGATGGTTCGCGATGAGGAGGGAACTGGTGAGAACTGGTGGAAGAACTTCAAGTCAACTTGTTTCAAATGGCGCAGATTCTGAGAAGAGAAGGAAAGACCGTCAGCTGTCTACGAATTCACGTCTCCCTCTGGACTTTTATTTGGCAAGAGCATCGCCTCCTAATGTCCGGCAGTCAGGAGAACTCTGCTCCTTTTCCCCACGTTAGCCCACCCTCATCCTTCCCCTATTCTGAATATCTGACCTCATCTCTGCCCTAGTTCTCTGCCACAACGGCTCCCGTCCAAACTAGAGATGTGCGCCGCTTTGCAGCACCTCCAAGTGATCCATGCAGCATCTAAAAACGTACGCCACCATCTGAGGCGACTCCAAGACCCGATGGAAACTCAAAAAGTTCGGGTCTTCACCTATATCGGTTTCGAATTTTCAACAAACTTTTCACAGCCGATATTTTTCAATAGCATAATGGGCCTTCACGGACCTCTCTGTCAGCATCAGTTGAGGGAATGGATATCACCGTGCTCGGTTTCTCGAGCTGCCCTTCAATGGCCTGGATAAACTCTCAGAGGGTGAACCCTGTCCGAAATGCAGGTACTCCCGCCCACGCCCAAGGATTTGGAGCCGCTTCGCCATCTTGTCCTCAATGTCTGTTCTCATTTCTCTACTCAAGCTTTGAATCAAGTTAGTTTGATTTTTGTAAGGGACTCAGACCTCTCGCCTGAGGGTCTTTGAGTTCGATACGAGCTGGGAATTGAATCATTCCTCAGTCCGGATCAGCTCAGGGATCATGCTTCGAAGTTGCGAGGACATCAGACCAGCGTCAATCACATTATATCAGCTTCCGATGCAATGAGAGGTACTTGTCCGTCAATACTTGAATCTTCCTTTTTCTGAGTTTGAGAGTAAAGCTCGATTTTGTTACCTGCCTTGCTTCAAGTCACGAATACTGTTCCTCTGCCCGAGTTTGGGATGAGATCTCGACATTCAAGCAAACTTATGAGTGATTGAGACCATGTGGTAATGGCTTGAATGTGGAGAACTTCTGCCAGAGCAGTATAAGTCACTTCTCAAACTTATGTGCAATGTCCCAGCCAGCACTGTACATTTGAACCAAGATATAATTGTGGAAGGAACCTCTGAGCAGTTCTAACTTGCCTAATTCTGATTGCTTCAGCACAATCCTTCTCCCCAAGTTGATGTTGAAGTCAAATTTGATGACGAGTCAATAATCGAATATGATTGCCATGTTCAAAGGGTACTCCATTTGAATTCAAGATCGAGGGGAGGACTACCCCACCAAGACAATTATTCCGATCGATCGTTTATCTCGAGAAAGGTACTTGAACACAAGTAAGCCATGGCTTTTAGAACAAGCCTACTATCCATGATCTAAGGCATTCTTCTGTGTGAGATCGATCAAATTTGAGAAGTGACGAGGCTTTCAGACAACGACATGAGGGAACAACCACCAGAGCCCTTTCAAGGATATGTAGATGAGAACCTCACGATCCCTAAGTGACAAAGAAACCAACAAGATCACGAAACCCAAATGATTCCGTCCTAGGCTTCGAGCAGCATTTATATCCCCTCACAAGATCACAATCACATGACCTATTCCAAAACAGCCTAGCCCTCCCCACTAAAGGAAATCTCAGGTACATCTTCGCGATACCGTCAAAATTTCTTCCTCTTCTTCTTCTTTTTCTCTTCGTGCGGCGGAAAGACCACCGTGTTGCTCAAACATCCACAGACCTTTCGAGGACTGTTCAATGGTGGAGTCAAACTATTTTCGAGCGTCAGTCTTTCCACAGAGCGAACCCAATTGCAATACACCTCTTCGTCCGATGCGCCAAATCGAGTACGCACCTGCGATTTGTCTTAACGGGCTCGTAGGTTGCCGGGTTTGGTGCTGGGCTAGAGGGGAACATATATCTTGAGGGGATATGGGATATTGAAGGCAGAGAGGAGGCAGGGCGAGAGGAGCTGCCGTGCTAGGCGGTGGAAGTGGGAAACCCTGCGAAAATATTTTACCGCGGAATATTTCATGTGAGGAATCCTTACCACAATATTGGTGTACTTTCTTCATCTGGCTATGAAATATGCAGAAGGTTCTTCACTCCATATCACTGTTGGTAGAACGTTTCGAATGAAAAACTATGCAGTTCTGATTTTCCTGACCATGATAAAATATCATCTCTGTGAACGCCAGCCAATGTAACCCTGCCTCATGCACTCCATAATGCTCATCACTCGTCGTCTTTCGTTATTAATCTCCAACGTCTAATGTCCATGACCGTCATCAACCTTCTCCAGCTTCCCCATTTCTCTCTTCTCTCCAGTCTCGCCAATAATTCTGACCCGGTCGATACGGACTTTCTCTCCTTCTCCATCACCATCCACAATGAAGAGAACCAAACTCATAACGTTCTGGAACTTCACGAAGCGTAATGAAATGGTCGCAGTGCCGGTCTCATCCCAGTCCTTCTCGGAGAGTGTGATTGACTGCGTAGCGGGTATATCCTCTGCCTCTTCGAAACCAAGTATATGTGCCCTGTTGGGATAGATTTGGATGGTCTTTGGTCGCATAGGAACCTCGTCGTCGTCGCCAGCTTTGGGTGGTAGAGAGGTGATCTGCGAATGTCAGTAACTATGTCCAGAAGATATTGACAGGAGAATGTACCTGAAGAGTATGGACTTTGAGAGTAGACTGGAAAGGCATGAACAGCATCAACTGCTCATCCGTATCACTCTCTACCCAATCCTTTCCCTTGGACTCTGCAGCCTTGCCTCCGCTCAATCCCGTTGGTTTGGCACCATCAATGAGGACACGAACAGAGCCAAACTCGCTGTCTGAATTCAGCAGCTCCAGACCCTTGACATCAACCTCGCCCGTAACATCGGTGTACCCTCTTGGCAGATCACCTTTGCGCCAGCCGCTCCCACTGCCGGATGCTCCAAACCCCGAAGAACTTGCTCCTCCCTCTGCCTCTGCCGCGAGCTTCTTGATGACTGCTTGCAGTTTTCGTGGATCCGCGCCCTGGTAAGAAGAGGTCAGAGCCGGTTTTGCAGACCAATGCCGGTCAAAAACTTACTTGGATTTTTTCTTCTACCTTTCCTGCCTTAAATATCATGAACGTGGGCATGCTGATAGGCGTGTTAGCAGATTCCCATATAAACGAGTCCGTAAGTTTGGGACAATGGGGGGCGCCGTACGCGGTGATACCATACTTCGCAGCGATCTCCTTCTGATTATCGACGTTGACCTTTACCTATTACCGACATATTCGAGTTAGCATATCTCTGTCAGACAAACCGAACTCCTGGAGGTCACGCAGGAGAAATTGTACCTCGGGAGAAGTCGACTTACAAAGGTAATTTGGTTTTGACGCGACAGCTGGGCAGAAAGCTGCTCGTAGATAGGAGCGATGGCCTTGCATGGTCCACCTGTTAATCAAGATCTCGCAGTCAGTTTTACCGTTTTTGTAGGGTTTGGGGGTGCAGGTGCAGGCTCGAGAGTGCGTTTAGAGCATAGCTAGAGTGCATCCGGAGCAACGACTCCTTAGACAGCACGAAAGGATATAATTCTCCGAGAAATGGACACTTACACCAATCTGCATAAACTTTTGAGGGTCAGCGAAGGCTCAAAAGCGCGTTGTATACTTCCTCGATCAAACGGCAGGCATTTGTAAGAAGAGTGGCGGGGTAGGAGGGGGAAGCTCACAGTCTGTAACAACTATTCTTGAAGACTTCAAGAGTCCTTCGAATTCCTCGGAGGAGCTGATGTTAATTGTCTTCGACATCTTGGGCGACGTGTGTATGTTTGTTGTTGTTTGGTCGACGAATAGCAAATACAAATAGAAGTTTGGTGGTACTTGCCGTTCTCGCGAATTTCAGGCGGTAACGGCAACGTCGTTTCTAATCATGATTGCATTCACTCCTCACACTTTCTGATTATGAGCACTTTAGCACGTACGAGATCTATTCACTTCAACAGCCTCAGAAATTACAAATCACGACGAACATAGTTTGACATGAACGATACACTCACGCTCTTCTCAAATGGCTCCCTTTCCTCAGTCACCAACTGCTTAGAGATGCATCAAACTCAGTCTTCCATTCTTCAAAAGCTATAGGGATATCCTAGGAGTGTGTTCTAGCTGAGATGTCTCGAGAAGAACGTGAAAGAAGTCTAATCTCATCTTCCGTCTCCTGTTGGAGCTCTACCATTCCCGATTGTGAGAGCAGAAATTTTTATTTGAACTACAAGATGGAGCATTGTTTGAACATTCTTCCTGTCTTACCTCCTATGCGAGTTTCCAAGTTTCGAGCCACTTCAATCGTCGTGCGTGAACCAAGACTTTGCGGGGTTTGAACTATATGCGCTTCGAGTCTTCACATTGGCAATATCTCAGCTTCTTTCGGCTCCAAAGTGTGAGATGTCTCATCTTGCAAGGTGGCATTTGGTATTGTTCGAGACCATCGCCGTCAAGAGAGAAGCATAAATTCTGCATTCGTCGAGCTCACAAGCTAGTAGATACCACAGTCATGTGGTCTGGCTTGAGTCGATCGATATTGTTGGTCAAACTTGGAAAACTTGTCACAGGTCACACTCAAGAGCAATGGGCCAGATGTTCGTCTGTCAATGGTTTTATTTCATGCAATGACCTCTATGTACAAGAGAATGCAGATGTCAGAGCTCATCCTACATCTCCACAACACCATGGCTCGCCAACATCCAACACATGCAGTGCAGACCGGGTATCGCGCGGGACCAAAGAAGCGGAAGGTCATCAAGTCGAATTAAAGATTAGAACGCCATCATGACGCCGCCGAAGCTCGAAAGTGAAGTTGTTTACAGGAACTTGAAGCTGTCAGTAAAGATCCAGAGCGAGAGAGGAAGAGTCACATACGAGAGCGACACCTCCGGCAACGATCATGGCGCCCATGGCAGAGGCACCGTTCAAGGAAGCAGCACCAGTGGCATAGGCGATTGGGCTTCCAGTGGAGGTAGCGGCAGTAACAACACCGGTGGAGGCAATGGTGCTGGAGGCAATGCCTGCGGTGGTGAGCGTGGAGGTTGGGCACGCGTAGACGGTGACAGTCCTATTGCCTTGTTAGCAACATGAAGCTTCATGAGGCCAAGTTGGCACTCACTCAGCGGCAGCGACGGAGGCCATGGCCGTGAGGGTAAGAGCAATGACGTTGAATTGCATTTTGATGGTTGGGAGTTTGATTGTTTGGTGAAGGTGTTTGAAAAGGTGATTGAAGGTATTGGAAGAGTTGGAGAGAATCTGATTGAAAGAGCGAAGATTATGTATTGGTCAAATGAGTGTGATGATCAGATGGATGGTGAAAGGAAAGCTGGAAGGCATGAAGAGGTCCATATATGTACGCGTCAAATTCGCCGATGACAACATGTCAACGTCCTCCAGCGAACGGTCCCTGAACAAGACGCACCTCCAATCTTTGAGGCCCACCGGCGGAGATGAGGCTTGCTGGGTATCTCTCCCCCTTGGCAAGATGAAGCACTGAAGCCACAATCTACTTCGAGCAACTGATCGTGCACCCCACGGAACCTACGCCACTCTGCTATCAATATCCTTGTAGCCTTTTTGAATCTCAAGGATGGGGTACCGTCCTGAGCGTTCTAGTGGAAGATTCGCGGTGTTTTGAAACATATCAAGCAAGCCATACGTATTAAATCGTCACTAAAACACCACGAAGCAACAATTGAAGATGAGATGAAGCGAGAGACTCAACTGCTGTGAGATGTCAAACCTGCATGCTTCACCGCATGCAAGTTACCAGAAAAATGTCGGATTCACAGGAGAAGCTTCCTCAATAGGAGGAGTACGATCCATTGTTTGTTTCCATTATCTGTCGGTACCTGTGCCTGACCCCTGCCTCGAACAGATGCCCTGTTCTGTTCCTCATCTTCTTTCCAAGCTCCCGATTGGCGCATTCGAGAGCGTTTGATATCGCAACTGCGTTATCAAAATTGCACCAGCGATCATTGATATTGAAAAATCCCAATATCCAAGAATCACATCAGCGCGTTCGAATTGTTCAATAGACGCGAAGGATGTGATCAACGAGATGAGGCCAATAATTCTCCGCCTGTAATGTCGGTCTGTCAGGTCTTTCCAGCAGTGATATTCCAGGCATTAAGATTTAATGTTTCGAGTGTGGATGGACTAGGGCTTGAATGAACAAATGTTCTAGATCGACAGCTACAAAGATTGGATGGATTAGACTGATACACGCGTTCACCTCTATTTATATTCCGGTCCCACCCTCTATCAAGATTTCGACATCAAAGGACTGTGCACTGTGGACCTCGAAATTTGCCGTCGATGAGGGGCATATTGCGTACGAGACACGTGAATGCCCCAGCCACAACTTCATGACAATACAAATGAGGCTCATCTGCCTGTGCATCAATGCAAGAGTTGCCCACGTCACCAGTGGGAGCGCAGAGGGAGATTGAACGGGCGTTGTCATCGACGATTCCGAGTCACGACAAAAAGCTTTTGAGAGAAGCTTTCCCTGGCTCCAGATGAGCTTCGAGCGGATGGGAGATCAATGAGGCGCGGACCACGACCTTCCCTTCAAGGCGAACCACCACTGCTCTCCCTTCTGATATCGGCACCGACAGGAGCCATGGCGTTCATTTCGACCATCGACAAGGCGCTTTCCCTCAAGGGAATGTACGACCAATCACTGCAACCCTCTTCACTGACAGAAGAACATCGCACCCAAGATTTTTCGATATTTTCTCCATTCTACAGACGGATTCCAGACGTCATGGAGCCTCACATCACCACGAGGGCGACGGGCTTCTCATTGGAATTGCTTTTAAAGAGAATGTGAATTAGCGTTGATATTTCCGTAGAAATATTTTGTAAAGAAAGAAGTTGTTGCGCAGCGAAAGAGTTTTTAACTTCTGAATTCGCTTCACAATTTTCTAACTGTGTGTGGACTAGCTCGATAAATGTCTTAGCCTGCGGCTTGTACCCCACCAGAGCCGATTTTCGCCATTGAGTGACCCCTCCATAATTTTCGGACGACCACATATTGGCAACTGGACCTTGCGGATGAACTGTAAGTCATCTCAACTTGGCCTTACGCTTCGAGTCTCATGCTAAGTATCACAGGAGTACTTGCGCAAAGATGTCTGCCAATCAAAAAACTGGTGCGCACCTTTGGGAGAAATTTCGAAGTACAATCACCTTCTAACCTAACAATAGCAATTATCTCTGTCTACGACAAGACGGGCTTGCTCGACTTGGCGAAAGGCCTGATCAAACACAATGTTCGTCTTTTGGCTTCCGGGGGGACTGCTAAGATGATCAGAGAGTCTGGCTTTGCTGTCGAGTAAGTCCACATTCCGTTGTCGCATTCCGAATTGTGACAATAAACTGACTTGGTTTCTAGAGATGTCTCTGCGATTACCCATGCACCAGAAATGCTCGCTGGCAGAGTCAAGACCCTCCACCCTGCCGTCCATGCTGGTATCCTTGCCCGCGACCTTGCCTCTGATGAGAAAGACCTTGCCGAACAGAACATCAACAAAGTCGACTACGTTATCTGCAACCTATACCCCTTCAAGGACACAGTAGCCAAGATCAATGTCACAATTCCAGAGGCTGTGGAAGAGATTGATGTTGGAGGAGTTACCTTGATTCGCGCGGCTGCAAAGAACCATGGCAGAGTCACTATTCTCAGCGACCCATCCGACTACCCCGAGTTCTTGCAAGAGATTGAGAAGGGCGAGGTCACGGAACGCAGCAGAAACCTTTATGCTTTGAAGGCATTTGAGCACACTGCCGATTACGATGCATCGATCTCAGACTTCTTCAGAAAGCAATACGCAGGAGACGGACTTCAGCAAATGGCACTTCGATATGGTGCAAACCCACACCAGAAGCCAGCTGCTGCTTTCACAAAGTTGGGCTATCTCCCATTCAAGGTTCTTTGTGGTTCGCCTGGCTATATCAACCTTCTTGACGCCTTGAATGCTTGGCCTCTAGTTAAGGAGTTGAAGACTGCTCTTGGTCATCCAGCTGCGGCAAGTTTCAAGCACGTCTCACCAGCAGGTGCTGCTATTGGCGTTCCTCTTACTGCAGACGAGAGAAAGGTCTACATGGTTGACGATATCGAGGGATTGGAGAACTCTGCTCTCGCCCAAGCCTATGCACGTGCTCGAGGTGCTGATCGTATGAGCAGTTTCGGTGATATGATCGCTTTGAGCGACATTGTTGATGTCCCTACTGCTAAGATCATCTCAAGAGAGGTTTCAGATGGTGTCATTGCAGCTGGCTATGAAGATGCTGCTCTTGAGATCCTCAAGAAGAAGAAGGGGGGCAAGTATCTCGTTCTTCAGATGGATCCCGAATACAACCCATCTCCTCAAGAGTCAAGAACCGTCTATGGGATTACTCTAGCTCAGCACCGCAACGACATCCAAATCTCTCCAAAATCCTTCACCTCCATCATCATACCAAAGGAGTCTGGTCCCCTCCCAGATTCCGCTAATCGGGATCTGACAGTCGCCACAATCGCACTCAAGTACACTCAAAGCAATTCAGTGTGCTACGCTCTCAATGGCCAGATTATTGGTCTTGGTGCAGGACAACAATCTCGAATCCATTGTACCAGATTGGCTGGTGACAAGGCCGACAACTGGTGGCTCAGATTCAACCCAAGAGTTCTGGACATCAAGTGGAAGAAGGGTACTAAGCGAGCCGACAAGAGCAATGCCATTGACTTGCTTATCAGCGGTGAATTGCCCAAGGATGGCCCAGAGCGAGAAGGATATGAGGCTTTCTTTGAGGAAGTACCAAAGGAGTTCACCGAAGAAGAGCGCAAGGAATGGCTTTCAAAGCTCAGCGAAGTTGCTATCTCAAGTGACGCTTTCGTAAGTGGCGTACCTTTTTTGCTTGCCCTTGGCTAACATGATTAGTTCCCCTTCATTGACAACGTTTACCGAGCTGGACGATCAGGTGCCAAGTACATTGCTGCACCAACTGGATCTCAGAACGACAAACCTGTCTTCGAGACTGCAGAGAAGCTCGGCATCACGTTTGTTGAGCAGAGTATCCGCTTGTTCCACCACTAGAGGGGCGTTGGACGCCAAGTGGTGAAGTATTCGGTCGTGGCAAAACGGAGTGACCAGATTAGATACCCTCATAGACTTGCTTGCGGTCAGCAGTTGCTAGGGGACGAAGAAGAAAAATTCAACATCTATGCACAACCTTTCTATAACTTCTATGGCAAGTGCATTTTGAAAATAGCGGTTAGCCAAGTGGCAAATAGCATCTTACCCAGAAATCTTGAGCTTTCATTACCGTCGCACGTGTGGACAACGAAGATCTCCCCAGAGTTTCATCATTTGTATCAATGAGTTTCGAGTTAATTGTCATGTCAGTGTTTTGCATGTTGCAGAACATCGACTTCCGTGTCACCTTCTCAATCTTGAGATGTGGACAACTGTCAACCGATAGCTTGATTAGCTTTGCTCTTCTCTGTTGTTACTTGCACGATTAAGCTCACTCCTGCTTGCAAATAGCCATTAGCATGACATACCAAATGCAGATTAAGCAACAGAGGAGTGTTAAGTAGACACTAAACATTAAGTCAACGACCAGAAACTTTGATAAGAGGGGTTATTGAATGCTAAGAGAGATTACCAAACACAGATAATGGTAGTATTGTATGCGGACTATTGCCTGAGGAGGTGCCAAAGTAACATCAGTTAGCCGGAGTTACTGTGGCTTTGCCTTGTTAAGTCCATGAGGTCGGCATTCTCCTGGCGTAATTACGATCCTATGCTCTTCTACATCCGCCTCATTATGTATGTGCAGCGTGAACCCATTCCCATGCTATGTATGCCATATACAACGCGTTAATATTGGCCTTGAAATACAAAAGTATAAATACGCGCTGCTTTCACAATAGTCAATTCAGACTTGGAACTTTAATCAAGCGGAAATTTTTGATCAGTCTCGACTTCTCTATTACAATGGCCGTTCCGAACATCATTACCACCAGCCATAACAATGAAGGACTTTCTGTTTTCATTGAAAGTCCTGAATACAAAGCCCTTTCGCCGTACGTCGGTATCCTCTACAGCAGTGATGGCGAACCGGTTAACCTTAACGGCAACGCCGACCTCTCCAAGTTCAACGCCCATCACTTCAACGACTTGATTCCAAAGCAGGGAAATATTGTCCTTGTTGCTGAGTGGCCGGCCGCGACAGATAGCCGCGACCACATGCACCGAACTCTCAGTGTAGATGTGGGAGTAATGCTTTCCGGTTCGGGTGAGTCTGATGACAAAGTATCTTTTGTCAAACCCGCCGGAACTGACGTGCCCATTTTGTTATAGTCGAGTGCCACTTGGACAGTGGAGAGAGTCGCTTGGTCAGGCCCGGGGACGTTCTTCTCCAGCGTGGAACAAAGCATGCGTGGGTGAACCACAGCCTTACTGAGACTGCGCGCATGTTGTGTTTTGTCATGCCTTCCCAGTCAGTAGAAGGAGCCAAGGCTTAGTCTACATTGGTCTTGATATCGTTGTTTGAGGCTGCCGTTAGTCATATGGTTTCTACACGAGGAAGGACTAAGAGAATTGAAGGAACATTGTTGAGCTATCACCCGACGTGAAGACCCTGATAGACAGGATGTTGAGAGATCAGCTTGAAGAGTCCAGGTTCTTATGTTTCGAGTTGCCTTCTCTATTTCGTTGCTTAATTCTAGTTATATTCTCCTTTGTGTCGACTTCAGTACTTTTCGTTAGCGAAATCTGGTGACCCAGATCAAGACGCCGAGTGATGGTTGTGTCAATAGACGACTCGAATATGCCTGTGATATCCTCGGGGATCATGAAACAGACTCTGCAAGCCTCGATGGTTCAGATAATTTGGAGTTCCTACGTTGATGCTATCCATGTGAAGTTGTTAACCATCCGCGGTATCGCTCCATTCCTGGGACATATGCCAGCGCAATAAGCTACACCTGAAAATGATCCTCGTCGATCAATAGACGGATTGACCCAGTCATCCACTTCACGATGTCGGGGTATACCCCAACGGCTTCAGGCCATTGCCTCTGTGGAGGGGTTACAGTAAGCCGCATTCCCAATTTCATGATGTGCGAGCATCAATTCACACTTGAGTTCTGGAACTGATGAATATCCTAGTGGACCACGAACATTGCTCCCGAATCAATGTACCAAGCAATGTGCTTCTGCGATAACTGCCAACGGCAAACTGGCAGCGATAGAGGTCAGTAACATTCCTCTCATTTCGCTCTTCCCAAGATTCAGTCCAGTGGCTTATAATTGCAGCTACAAGCTTGGCCATACCAAAATATCCCCTCTTTGTGAAAGAGCCGACGAGGTGCCACACGCACAAGGGCACCATCGGCGACGTCCATCGTTATTTCTGTAATACATGCGGATCTGTGGTCAGTTCCCTCCTCACAAGTCGTTCCCAGGCCCTTGAAGTACGAAGGTGTACAAGGATAATCCCACTTCTTCCGGGATAAGCAGATCCTCCCCTCAAAAGCATTTTGATGAAGTTTGCTGATTCTTGGATGATTGGATTTAGATAGATCATGAATGCCCCGAAACATACATGGAGCGAATTCATATGTTCACGGGAAGCATTGCCGATAAATCGATTGATGTCTTGGCATCCCAGCCTGTAAGGAAACACC
This sequence comes from Phialocephala subalpina, assembly GCA_900073065.1. Classification (NCBI taxonomy): domain Eukaryota; kingdom Fungi; phylum Ascomycota; class Leotiomycetes; order Helotiales; family Mollisiaceae; genus Phialocephala; species Phialocephala subalpina. Next base: position 1,736,830 of record FJOG01000001.1, read on the forward strand.
TCATCATCATAGAAGAAAGCATTATACTGATGACTTTCAGTCTTTGCAACTCTGGTCAGCGTCCAAGATGCCTTGGAATAATCCTCTTAAACCGGCTACTAGACAACCTGGAAATGTTCCACCGCCCGCAGATGGAAGATTGCCAATTAGACTTCAGGGCGGATTTCAGTACACGAGTTATTTTAGCATGATGTGAGGAGGACAAAGGGGTGGTTAGGATGTTTATCTGTGAAGAGGGAACGGAAGTTGGAGCAGAAGAGAAGAAGGGCTACAACATGTCTGTTCTGGTATTGATACCTGGAGGCCAGTCATGTCATACCTTCACTTCATCGAATGTTGAAAGTTTGTAACTTGGTTCAATGTCAACTATGACTTTTCACTTTTGTCTTGTACGGGCGAAGTTTCTAAATACTGGACCAGATTCTACGTCCTCGGGGTCGCCCCTTCCAATTTTGACCGGATGAAGTCAAGACGAACCAAAATGGCAGCAACGTCCTAGCCTGTAGTTTTTCAGTTCTTTACTCGCTCCCAATCACCTTTCCTTGCAAGACTCAGAGTGTATCCAATGAATCATGGAAGGTCCATAACGAGCAGTTACATACCTTCGAATTGATATAATACTGGTTCTTATCTCCCATGCTGATCGAGTTCACATTCACAACGAATTTTCTGAGAATGGTCAAGTCAAGGAAAGATATTAAATGCTCCGTGATCTGTGCACCGTGAATCATCACCAGTTATTCTGGCCTCCTAAATCCCCAAAGCTTGCACCTCTCGACCTTCTTCGAAGTTCGCTCTTGCTGCGCCACGCAGAATCGTTCAAGTCCAAGTCAAAAATGACCAAAGTAAGAAGATATCCGATTGCATGCAATGTCTGTGATGTGCGCAGTCCCCATCCATGCCGTATGCTATTCATTCCGTATAATTAACTTTAATGCATTCAAGTGGTGCGACCACATATGTCCTTGGCCAGTCAGTCATGTCGGTTAATCTGACACCGATAGTGTTCACGCGCCATCCTAGATAGAGACCTGCCACTACTTGTCAAGAATAAGTATAAATACCTTTGTCCCAGGCCTTCAGACATCTTCAACCAGAACCTATCCCAAGACAGCCAAGACGATATGACTCGACGAAGACGAAGGCGTTGATGCTATCACTCTGACATTATTTGACGGTATGTTTTCGAAAAAGGGTATCTTGGATCTGGGATGGTGATGTCTTGATTATGAGTGAGACATTGAAGTCTTGAAGTTACTTGTTGAAGGTAGACGGGTTTCTTCTTGTTAACGCTTAAAAGACGATGACTGCGCAATTTGGGAGGATATGGAATCTGTGATAGGGAAGGGCTTTTCGTCTAATTTGCAAGCAGGAATGCGAATGGATAGATTGATGGGAGTTGACAGCAAAAGTCGACACTTGAAAGTGACAAGGTCAGATTATGGTGCTTCACTGTGTACACGTGCGGAAGAGACATTCACGAATCTGAGAATGAACTTTAGAGAGTTGCTGGAGTAAAGTCAACGCAGGGTAAGTTACAATTTCAAGGATGTTTACACTTTCAACGCCGTGCTATTGATTCAATACAGGATGTATACTGTACGATACTCCAAGTCACTCGAGTCACGAAACAAAAACATACATCAGAAATCAAAGCCAAAAAAAGTATATTCAAAGAGGGTATATATAAAGTTGTACAGTTGTACTTCGAAGCGAACGTCAACCACCAACACCATGCAATTGCCCTGAAGTAGGTAGCTCAAACTCCCCAGCGCCATGCGGAAAATGCCACCCAAAGACCAACTCGCTTTTTCCATATGCAATCTAACATCATTTGTATATTGCAAAGTCTAACATGGAATCTATCATAGACTAGACACGATGCGACAGACGGGTCATCTCGACGGGGAAAACTGTGTATGTCCTTTGTAGACGTATGCTGTGATCAGATAGTTAGCTTGTTTATCAAAACATATTCATACTACCATCGAACTCTGGCTTTCTAGGAGTAGGACTCGGCTTCAGACTTGAGCCTGGAAGTGGACTTTGACTCGGACTACCCGTCAAAGTCCTCGACCAAGAACTATGACCACTCGTCATCGGACTCGGCACAAAGCTTGACGCATCACCCCTCTCTAAATCAACATCCATAAACGACTCTCGCAAAAGTGAAGGAACCCACAAGCCAGAATGAAAAGGAGGAATAGACTCACGCTGACCCTTCGGCAACCCCGCCAACGGCGCATTCCCACTTCCAACACTACTCGACATCCTGTCCCTGTCCATCATATCAGACATCGTGGTAACATAACTATCTCTGCGATCCGCTCTCAGCCCACCACTTCCTTGCATCGCAGGCGCTGGCGCCGGAGATCTATGCATCGAGCTCGTCCCATCGTCTAAGCCTAGCGGTACATCGAAGTGTCCGCTCGATGCTCTTTGATTGGGAGGTGTTACCGGTCGCTGTGTTGTCACGTTCTTTTGGACATTGAGAGGCATGGGAGGCGCGAGTTCGGCGTTCCATTGATTTGGTTCTGGTCCTCGACTTTTGCGGAATAATCCTTGGACTTTGCCTTTCATAGTATTTCGGCGATCGGGTGTGGAACCCGCGGTTGAAGAGGGAGTCATAGGTGGTTTTCGTAGAAAGTCGGTCCGCATATCTTCGTGTATTGGTTGCGGATCTGAGATGAATGTATTGCCGAATGAGGAGCCGGAGCGACGGCGTTCGTTGGCAGAGGTGTTTTTTGCGCGGGAGCGGGAGCCACGGATGCAGATTATCAGAAGGGTGAGGAGGATTCCGAGAGCGACGCCGGGGAGGAAGCCTGCGAGGAAGATGGAGACGGGGAATTTGTTGGTTGTTGCTGTTACGGGAGCTGTGCTGTTTGAAGAGGAAGATGTGCTTGTGCTGCTTGGCTTCGAGGTGCTGGATGAGGTGGACGTGCTGGTTGGTGAGGTTGTTGAAGTTGTGCCGCTTGATGTGGAGCCGGAGGGAGCGATGCTTTGATCGGTATTCATTTGGCAGTTCCCTCCACCATTACAACTGTATCCGAAAGGACAACATTGCCCAGCACATGTTGGCAGACTTGCTGTTAAAGCGGTCGTTTTGAGAGTGTTGTCTGGATGTAGAGTTACGTTCTGGGAGGTGATGTCGCATACAATAGGCCTGATGGTTTGGCATGTCTGCCCGTCGGGACAACAGAGTACGGTTGTGTTTCCTGCGAGTGGGATGCATGTGTTGCCTGATGGACAGCAAAAGTTTGCTGGCAGTCCGGCTTGAGAGCAGGCGTTGTATAATGGGTCTGGACAGGTGGATCGTTCGAATACGTTGGGTGTTGTTGATCGTGCTGTGATGGAGGTCGCGAGGCAGACTGCCAGGAGCACCGTCTGCCTTGTTCTTGTAGATCTTCTCATGGTGTTCCCTGCTCCAAATAACAATAAACCTTGTGTAACGTTCGACGAGTGGTGAATCGAGGTGATGTGATATCGGCTTCGCTTTGGTAGATTATCGAACTCGAGAGGCTTGAGAAGGTTTGAGGACTAGAAAAACAAAGATTATAGTATTAGATCTGTGCGAATGTTCGAGTCCGCAACCGTGATTCAAAGAGTATATGACCAAGAACAACCAACAAAGGGAATGAAACAAACTTCGAGAAACAAAAGTCACAATGATCTGAACAGGCTTCCAGAAACGGCGGCCCCATTCATAACCACTCCATCTCTTTGTCTCCCCTACCTGTTCTTCCACTGTTCTATCACCCACCTTTCGTCATAGGGCTCAGGTTACTGATTCCATAGCGGTAACAGCCTCTCTTTCGGCGTGCATATTCTCCGGCACTGGCACTGCAGAGTCTCTAGCTCGAGGTCCATTTCGAGTCGACCGTGTATCTTCGAATAGACTTTTTGCATGCGAGAATAGGTACAGCTCTCATTGCGACGGCGGTTCGAGGGGCCAGAGGATTCACAGGCTGGAGAAAGCGCTTTGCGACGAGCCTAACTTGGTGAGGCAGTGCAGTCTGGTCGAGGAGATGAGTCTTTGGGTTGACAGGCTCTGGGCGCTTCAAGAAGAAAGTCGTTTCATGAGGGTCGCTTGCGCGGAGAAATGATTGGGTGTTGTTGCGCGCGAGAATCTTTAGGCGCGATTGGATGACAAAGGGGAGGAAGTGAGTCGAGAGTTTGACGGAATCACGAGAGAGAATTCTTCGGACCAGTTGGACCACACGTCGAGCCATAGACCGGTTCTTTCCGCTGAGCTCTTCGAGCCTGAATTGTGGTTCAGTTTTGCATCACGAACCAGCGCTTTCCATCGAATGATAGACTAACCCCATGTGACCTCGAGCAGGACTCCGCCGCAGCGATCGTCGGCAAGGAGTTTCGTCTCCGGCCTCTGTTCAGCTTCATTGGAATGGCTGTGCGACCAGTCGGACGACCCAAGTGCTTCCTTGGGCTGCGATTGAGTCTCAGAAAGAAGACCTATCAATTGTGCAGTTTTGTATGAGATCGTCGAGTACATGTTTTTGGCCCCGAGATTCCGGACTTTGCATGAAGTCGGTTCGCCCCCAAGGCTTTCTCGACCCAAGGTTGAAGCCTCGCTTTCGTTCGCCTCTTTTCCTTCCCTTGAGGCATGGAGTGAAATGCTCAAGGATGGGATGGCACGGGGATGCAATGGGATGAAGTCCGTGATGCTCGAATCCTTGTCCTTGCCGTCTGCATTCTCTTTCGTGCAGCTCGATCCCTCCATAACATCCGTGTGAGAGATATTATTGCCCCGCATCAGTACGTACCGTACAGTACCAACTCAACCTTGAAGAACAAAAACATGCATCAACCATCAAACGGCCATTGCCGCGGCCGCTGCTCTCCCGCTCCTGGCGCGGACCCCATCCCAGTCCATCGGCTTCTGGTGGGAGGAGAGAGGTGACACCCGATATCGTACCCAAAGTCGCACCACAACATGCGAGAAGAGGGCCGAACAACGTGAAGACGAGAACGAGGAGGATGTTTACCAGTTGTTCGCATGATTTAGATGAGGGAGGAAGAGAATGCGAAGCGTGAAGTCCCGATGCGATGTGCAACAAAGGGATATTGAGAAGTGTTATGGTTGAAAGATGTCGGAGTGGATCACGTGGAGGCGTTTGCGGAAGGACTTGGGATGAAGTTCACGATGCGTTGTTCTGGAAGATGACGACTGTGGCGATTTTCGTCCAATGTTTTTGTCGAGGGGGGGTAGTCTCACAAATGATGCAAACACGTATGGGATTTGAATGTTTTAACTTCTTCAATTATCCAACCAAGTTACGCAGATGCGCAAGAACTACACAAATGCGTAACCCAGTTCCCCCGTTTCCATTCCCAAACCCTAACGGAGGAGCAGTGCTCAACTCCTCTCTCTCACCCACCCAATGTCTCTCCTTCCAGAATTCCTCGAGACATGTTTCTTCTTCCTCTTCTGAGAACGTAATGCCCGTACCAGATCCAGCCTTTTGGCCCATCTAGGGAAGATACGTCTTTGCTGCTTCTGGGTATCGAAATACCCCCAAAGCAAACACCCCAAATTCCAACCCAAGTCCCAATCCTGAACGCCGTGCTGTGGATTTCGACCCTAAAATGCTTGAGTGATGAACGAGTGATTAATGTATCAGAGGATGAAAATCAATCAAGAAACAAATAAAAGTCGTGATTGTATATCGTCATCCAGTGATGCACCGTTCCCACCACCATTCCCTTCTGATCCCATATTCCATCCCGTGGACCCAAGCCCAATGCGTATGCTTCATCCCGATTCGTCATGCTGCGTTCATCCCGAGCCATTAAGCTGGTATATCCAGATAGCCCGCTGTTTCGCAACGCTCCAGTCCCCTGATCAAACAGAAAAACCCCAATGCGTGAATCAATCGTCTCCAGGACTCTTTCAATGGGGCGTTCGACGTCCGAGGTGAAGTGAAGAATTTCTGATACTTAGTACCAAAAAAAGCACAATGCAGGTTGTGTGTAGAAGTTTGTAGAAGTTCGCAAACCAGTCGAGAACTCTAAGCCAGGAAATTTCTAGATCAACAAGAAATCCCAGCCCTTCATCTGCATCACGTCTCGCCAGGAAACGTAATGTGCTTCACCACCACCAGGACTTAAGCGCCCATCAACGTGTCCCCAGACTTCCTTCAGGAGGCAGGCGACGCGACCGAAACTGCCGAAATTCGCAAGCTCGCTCAAACCCATCAGTCGCTCCTCGAAGAATGAGCGGAATGGTGAGTCGGTTGTGCTGACGGAGCCTCCAATGAGGTAGACCCAGACGAGACTGCGATCGAAGCCAGATTGACCGGAAGGAATGAATTCCAGGACCTGGGTAAGTTTCGAGACTAGACCAACACAGCTCGCTTGGCTGGGAGTGAAGCCTGGGACGAGACTGCAGAGGTAGATCCTCGCAGCAATTCTGAATGCAGCTGTGATGTTCTTGCTCAATTGTTTAGGGCTCAGGACGCCGTTGGCATTGAATGGGATCTTTGGTCCGAGTTCTCCAATCTCAGTAAGACCGATTTGGTCGCCGAGTGCATGAACGTGTTGGCAGAGCGCAATGTCATCCATGCCGTCCTTCTTGAGTGCTTCTAAGCAAGCAATCTCTGAGATCAGGTACATGACTCTGTCTTCGCAACCCATAAGCTCACGAAGTCCAAGAGATGAGTTGGTCTGTGACAAGTGCTTTTCCCGGTAGGTGTGGGCGAAAGTTGGAGCACGGCCTTGGATGGTCGATCCCAGAATGTCGATCCAGGCTGTGAGGGTCATGTTGAATGGGATGAGATCATGTGATTCGGAGACTGCACGGCTGAGCTCAAGTTTCTGTACAAGGGAGATCGCGGCTTGGAAATGCTGGTGCCATGGGATGTCGGGAAGGGAATCGTCGAATCTGCCTACTGAGCATTGGAAAAAAATCATGCCGAGGGTTGCCTCGAGAATTTCCGAATGATTGGTATCGCGATTGAGAGCCTCGCAGAGTTCTGAAATTGTTGCATAACGGTGGCGCATGATATCGTTGTCGATTTGCTCCCCCTGGATGTTCATTGTGGCTTTGCAGTGCTGTGCGGCTATGCTGAGACAGCAGTGAAGGTAGCATTTGTTGTCCGAGAGAGCGGGGAGAACATAATCGGTACGGGCGGAGCCATGTTGGTTTGTTTCAAGAATTGGGAAGACAGAAGGCAGAACATCTGAGATGAAGTGGTCGAGTAACCGTTGGTCACCCTCGTCAAGCTCAATGGCGACTTGGCGGACAGTTGAGGGATGGCCGTGTGAGAAATCGAAAAGATTGGTGTTTAATGTTTCTTCTGCTAACGATTCCCTGCGATCGGTGTAGATGGCGCCTTCCCACTCATTATCGGCTGGAAATGATGGGAGCATTGCTTCGGGAGGTGGTGGTGGATGGTAAGTGCTAAATGTTGAAATCGTAGATTCGCGCCTTGTCAAGTTGTCGTTGATGTACATTTGTCTTTCCGTCTTGACGTCGATTTCGTAGGGTGAAAATTCAGGGTACATTGATGCATATTGCGAATGGGAGGAGTGCATTTGCGCATTGTATGCAGTGTAGTCGGCAATATGCGGAGGTGCGTTGAAGTCGAAAAGTGATAATTGAGAATCGATTGAAGCGGACCGAGTGCGATCCAGAGGATCAGAAAATGTTGCCGAGGTGGGAAGAGAATGAGAAAGTCCTGGTGGTGTTTCTGAGCCAGGTGTCATGACTTGAGTTGTCGCAGAGGAAGTTGTTTTCTCGGTCAACTTCTTCCTCTTAATGATCATCTTGATGTTGTCTTTCTGCAGCCGGCGTTGATCATTGTTGCTCCACCACATGGGCCGTTTGTATTCGCATCGAAGGCCAAGGTGTTTGCAAGCAGTGCATGAAGGAGAGCCTTCGTCGCACTTCTTTCTTCGTAGTCGGCATGTGTAGCAACCTTAAATAGTTCAGTCAGTAAGAGCTCTAAGTCGAACCGACGGCAAGGAAACATGACCGGAATTTCACAAGGGAAATCCAACAAACCTGTACGCGACCGTCTGTGCATTTGCATCTTTCCTTTCGGTGTCGTATTGGCCTTTGAAGCCGGCTTTGGCTTTGGTTGAGCGACCGCCATGGCGACGTTCGTTCTGCCCATCAATTGTGGATTGGGGGGTTGTGTTGACATTTGTACCTCGCATGCAAATGGTGGGGGCAGGCGTGGCTCGAGCCTAGCGGATCCGGGTCGAGGTACCTTTTGGTGCGATATTGCGGCGATGGGAGACTGGGATGTGCCGAGTCGATTATTGGCGAGACCAGGGACCGATTAATTTATTAATGAATGACGGGTCAAAGCAAGTCCAGCTTAACTTTGATACTCGAGAGTGAGGTTGAGAAGAGGGACGGCGGAGAGGATAAGGACGGCGACGGGAGGGAGGGACACACTGATGGCCTTCAATTCTCGTAGCGCCAGAATTGCTTGAAGCTGTGTGTTGGATACCTATATATGAAAGCTCTGCAAAATGCAGCTCAAGCCATCGATTATCCAGAGTTCTATTTCTGGACATCAAATGAGATGATGCTATTGCTGGCAAGCCCAGAAAACCGCCTATTGCTCCCTGAGTCGGCATGCACACGTGCGGCTAGTACTAGGGTTGGTGTAGGGTTGTCGTGTGGTACCGTTAAACTGACTAGGAGTTAACTGAAGGAAAACCAGGTCTCAGCCAGCAAGAAGAGAGGACTCGAAAAGCGAATGTCTGCGGGCAGAAAGACCAACGTTGGTTGGCTCCATATTGGGCACCACACCAGTAGAAAGCATTGTACAAGGGGGCCAGCCTGGATCAAGGCCGGAGGGAATTGTGGCTAGCCAGTGGGGAAGAAGACAACCAAAGATGGCAGGAGAGGGGCTATTTTCGAGAGGCGCCTCATGCATGCAGACTTCCATATTCGTTCTGCCATTGGCTATCAATGCATATATCCCAGCTCCACGACGAGGAGCTAAGGCCCAAAGTAGCTCATACACCCTCTTAGCGTGGTAGCCTCACAGGAGGATGATTCGAGTATCTTGACGATCACGACGTGGGATCTCCTGCCGAATAGTGGTGGCTTTCTCCTCTGCCGTCAGGGTCCCCTCCCCTGGCCCATGCGTTCTGCAGGGCCATATGCAACTCGATAGCTACCCATGCTAGTGTCAATCAATTCGCACTGCTGACCTGCATATTCGTCAAAGCTCTCACAGACCTCCTCTGAAAGTCTTTCTTCGACGGGAGGCCGCGTGCGGGCAGATAGGTCGCTGCAGAAGCTTCCCTCGAGCTTCGTCTGCACGTCCAGAGCTCGACGGCCGTCCGAATTGTGCGCCGATGATCTGCGAATCGCGTGCCGGTCTAGCTTTCCCCATTCTTCGCGGTGGTTTGCAGAGTTTGAGCCAGCTTGGTGCAATCTTGTGCCGAGTGGAGGCAACTCCGTCCTGGCAGGAGCAGGTCGAAAACCCTGGCAACTGACCGTATCAGGCGAGCGAAGTCGGCGGTGAAAGAAAAGCCTCTCTCAGTCGTGCGAAAGCCCAAGGCCTTGAAAGCAGCAGATTCTCGAGATTCCGTATCTCACGTTCGTCGAATCGTGTAGCGCCAAAGGGCGGTCAAGCTGAGATTGGCCCGCTCACCAACCACTCAGGAGGGGCAATGAGTGTCGTCAAGTCCCCTCATCACGCGATGCAAGGCCGGTCTCTTCCAGTCCTGCTTCCAGTCCTGCTTCCAGCCTCGTCCCGTCTGCTATCCTCGGAGTGGGAGTAGTGTCCGCAGCGTCGTGGTTGCCATGCCCCTGTCTTACTCCAATGAGTCGCATCCGACGTGGGTGATGAGTGGTTGACGTTGGAGGAACGTTGTGATGAGGCGAACGTTAGCCTGTGAAGTGCGGCAGCACGGGAGCCAACAGGGAGCGGAATGCATGGGTGGCCGATGGTGGCAGGCCTCGTAGTGCATTGTGTTCCCTGGAAAATACCCTAGCTCGGCAAGGTTTAATTGGGTTCAGCAGGGTTTCGAGCACACCCCTCTTCGGTGCTTAGGCCAATGGGTGCCCGCAACTCTCCCCGCACCTTTCAACCGCACGCGATCCTGGTCCATGTGGCATATTTCATGCAGCACGATAACGACCGTTGCTCTGACCGCCTTCGTTATTTAAAGCAACATAATTGTTCCCAATACGGGTCGTTAAGGGCCATTCGAACTATTGATTGCTAATTTTGTCCCTTTCCCGTGCGTGACAGAGGGCGCCAAATGGTGACAATAACCGCCCGATGCAGATCTATTTTTGCACATTAACCATTGAACAATGTTGGCAAATTAGTCTCACTTTGCTTCTCGAGTTCGAGAACTCCCCCACACTTTGTCATGTCGATGGTTCGCTTTCTGCCCAACTCTTGGACTCCCTCCCTTGAGGCTTTCCGAGCGGGCTGATTTTCGGCAGCATGCGCTCCTTGCGCACCATGGTAATATCATCGAGCAAAGTCGCTCCTCCATGTCTCATCGACAGAGGATCGATCGTGCACGCACACGCCACGGAGTATCCATGGAGCACTCTTGTGCACACAATCGAAGATTTCGTTTAATGCTCTGCTCAATCCAGCAATTTCTCATTCCGCGGCGCGCGGATCGCGTTCATGGCGGGGATCATATGTCATGATGCTTATTGATAATTGTGATAGCGAGTGCCGGTCAGGGGGTTCTCGCTTAAAATCGTCGCAATGGGCAAAGTTCGAAAAACGAGATCTTCAAACGGCAGGCTTAAGCTTCGTTGCGGGTGCGGATCTTGGGTGCGGGATCTGGCTTTCAAGAACGCCTCGTCTGGCTTGGCTTAGCAAATCTCGAAATTCAAATATCAAAATCGTCCGCTTGACGCGAAAAGCTTAATCCTCATTTCAAGACTCGTCTAGGAATTCCAAAAAGATGTGACATGGACCAGCAATGCGACCCAGACTCGGTTCTGTCATATTTGACTTTCAAGAAACGAGCTGGGTGATGAGGATGCGACCTCCCGTTTCTCCACAATCCCGGTTGGGCACCTTGGGTGCTTGCTGAAGATTTTGGCTTCCAGCCCTGCTATTCGCTTCTGGCAAACTCTTGAAAACATCGTGATACCCTCTTTTGCCCCTCCAGGTCTCGGATTCGTGAACCATTACATATTCCCTTGGAAGTGATCTATCTCATGAAGGATTCCATCAAGGGATCTCGCATGAGCTTTCAGTCATGTGAGACTGGTGTGAGTGCCTTCTTGCTCAGACATTGGTCGGAGCATAATCTCAGACCTGGGGAACCGTTGATTGAGTCTCGGACGAATGTTCAGGTAGTACGTCCGTATGGACTCTCGTAGGTGGAGAGTTTCTCCGTCGGTACGAATAATGGTTCGTTTTGTACCAGTACGTGAATTTGAGAGGATTTGCTGCCAGAGGCGGCCCAATGTCTTTGTCATGTGAACTCTCAGCTGGATCAATCCTCGCATTGAGAATGAAGGCATCGTGACCGGAGAAGCATTCACCGCTGGCGAGTGAAAACTGTTTATCGTGATGATCCGAATTCATTCGAACATCGTGAAAATTGGACAAAACCATTGAGGCCTAAGATGTCGAGATGCAGTGTTGTTGAGATTTGACATATCTCGTGCAACCATCACTCATGGCTGTTCCGGTGTTCGCCTGCAAACGCCACCAGCTACGTTTTAGCCACTGAGATGGGGGCGGGAACGCACAGAACGGCATCTAGGATATCTTGCATATTGGATGAATTGATCCTTGAACAGGTTCCATTGTCTGTGAGCAATGGACTTGTTGTCGTGATGGTCTTGCAGAACAGCTGCATTCAACCATAGTTCTTGTAGGTGTGTTTGGTTTCCGCCCCGCAATTGCTGCCAATACCCACAAACTGTCCTCATGCCGCCAACTAAGTCCATCTGGCGATTTCTGTCATTGAGCGGATGCTGCCGATCCCCTCCCTCTCCGCAGACCGTCTTCACCGTCCCTTTAGATCACCGGGCCGCTCCCTTCGTGGATCGCAATTGCAAGAAAGGGGGTTTCTCGAGTTTGCGGGCATCTTCACAGCTTCATTGGCTTCATGAAACAGAGCTTGATAAAGATTCCCTTCGGTTACAGCGGATTAAGGCCAGGAAGGGTCTTCTCGTCCCGTCGCACCGAGTCCATCGTTGTTCGAGAATAGCTAGATCTCTTAGCATTGGACGAATCGTTGTCGGCAGAAGGGTTGAGACAAAGGTAGGCCGGCGGTTAGCATCTATAAATGTGCCCAATCATAGGCGAGCTACCTTCAACCATGAAAATTCCAAAAAGGATCCTGCATCGCAATTGGCACATCCTGCATTCCTGTCTCTTCGCCTGCATCTAGTGCTCTCTCACTGGTGGGCTGCTGCAACGTGGGGTCGTTTCTCTGCAGCGACACCCGAACTCCAGCCAACAGAGGAAGAAGCCGCTGAATATTGTCAAGAATAGTCATGCAGAACACTGAGCACAGGTCACATTGCAGACCTCCTGTACTGGCATCATGCTGGCCATTGGCGCTTTGACGAAGTCCTCACTGTTCAGAGCGGTTGAGCTCGATACATATACTCTCGTAGGCGCCGGCATCCTCATAGCCTTCCCTTTTGATGCTTCTGACCTTTTGCGACGTACAACTTTGATTATCAGCGATTTCTTACCTCATCGCCGTACTGTACTCAATATCATACTCTAGAGAATTGACCGGCAACGGTAACAGCTAGCAGTCTAGCACTTCCTTCACTCAAAGATACCCCACCATATATCAGGCAATATGGTAAGTCTCCGGTGTCCAGAAAGATGCTTTCGAGTACCGGTATTGACTGTTTACTAGCCTAACTACTCACCACAAACACCGATCGATCCCCGCGTGGAGATGTTCCAGAAGGGACAACCCATCGATGCGTTCTTTAACATGAAGGCGCTGGCGCCACGACCTGTATCTGATGCGACAGAGATGTTCGACACAGACTTCGAGGACAGCGACGTAGAAGAAAGTAATTCGCCGCGGTTAAGTGTGAACTCAGTGAGTAGACATCATCGTCCTTGGCTCTCATCTGCTGACGATATCGAAGAGTGGGAGACAAAGTGAGCGGACATTATCCTCTTTCGAAGAGGTACACACACCGAGTCCAACCCAGAACGAGTTCGAGGGCTTTAATTTCGATATATCAATGAAGCCGGCCGTTGAGGGACCAAGAGGACCACATCTCTTCCGGAGTTCCGTCGACTCCTCGATCGAAATAGATGATGACGAGTATACCGAGCTCGCTATGTCGCCAATGACACCGAGACCGAGCAGTATACAAAGAGCAGCAATGGCAATGAGCACAACCAGAATCCCAGATGTACCAAGCCGCCAGCACCGCCATCTCAGCACGCTAACAGACGCTGTCGAGCATGAGAACCCGAACGAGATTGCGCTATGGACACCAAGACAAGTTGCAAGATGGATGTATAACGCTGGCTTCGAGCCATCCATCGTTGAGAAGTTCGAGGAGAATGATATTTCCGGTGCCATCCTGATCACTCTCAAGTTTGAAGACCTCCGAGAGCTTGACATACAGTCTTTTGGGCAACGCACGAAGGTCTGGAATGAGATCCATGTCCTCAGGGACAGCAAGCCAAGCACACCAGCACCTCCCACACCCATCGAAGAGGTTGCGTCGCCGTGCGTAGATCGCCTGCCAAGACACTCATCGAGAAGAAGAGATGGTTCAAGAAGGCGTGAAGGCTCAACAAAGAGAGAAGGTTCGAGGAGAAGAGGAGGGTCGCGAAGGAGGGACGGCTCAAGAAAGCGATCCGAGTCCGCGGACTGTGGTTCAGATGAGCAGCCAAGACGACACAAGTCCAAGAGACGACACCGAAAGCGCAGCCACGAGGATATCATCTCACCTCTTGAGTCTGTTTCTATCGTTGGCATTGAGCAAATCATGCCTAAGCCACACAAGTGCGCTAAGGGTGAAAATTGCTCGAAATGGCGGAAGCAACAACGACTCATCGAAAGCTTCAAGAAGGACCACCCACTCACTCCTGATGGTGGATCCATATGGATCGCTGGCGATCCAGGAAACCCACTTACTGCTGAGGCCATCGATATGAACCGACCTGTCTCTGAGGCAGTACCTTCTGTTGTCGCCTCTTCAGACGTCCTTGGTCCTGGTCCTGTCCCTGCCTTCCGTCACTTGGAAGAGGCCAGCCTTCGAAATGTCCAATCTCGTGATCCTCAAGAGAACGTCAAGCAGTTCATCAAGTTTCAGCACATGGATCCTCAACAAGTAATGTGGACGTCCGAGGAACCACCGACTCCTCCATATGAGATGTTCCCAGCTCTCCAGACTCCCCATGTTGGACACGCTCCCGCTCAAGCACCTGTTGCTGGCCTTCGTGGTCTTCCAAGACTTGCAATCCCACCTCCTCGTCCAGCGCCACCACAACAACGATCCGCAAGCGCCCAAGCATTCTCTCCGTACCGTATGGAGCGCGTCGAAGCCATGTCTCCAGATCTTCGCAACGCAACACAATCTCCCTCCACGGCGGTCTACCGCTTCGGCACCCCTTTCTCTGAGATGGACATTCCCGTGACTGCAGTCCCTCTCGGCCCAGTAGCACGAGACGCGTCCCAGTCTGTCCCACCCAACATGTCTTACCGCCACGCACCCGCACCAGCCCTAGTAGCACCGCCGCAACGAACCCAGTCCCGAGCCTCAGCTCGTCGTCCCTCCTTCGCCATGCCCCGCGTCGACGAGAATGTCTCAACCGCTCCCCCAACTCAGACAAGGTTCCGCCCTGAACAAACCCAGCCTCCTCCCACGCACTACCGTCAAAACTCCAACCCCAATTCCTATCCTTGGTCTCCTGTCCAGGAGCCAACTCAACGTACCGCCGACGATATCGCTCACGCTGGATGGATGAAGAAGCGCAAGACCAGGATGCTTCGTCATGAGTGGCACGAGCACCACTTTACGCTCAAGGGCACGCGTCTCTCCATGCACAAAGACGCACGCGCACTCGAGACCCTCGAGTACATTGACGTTGATGACTATGCGATCGCCTGCTCCTCTCTCGCGTCAGGAAGCAAGCTTAATGCTGCTTTCAAGGCGATGAACATCTCTCTCGGAGACAAGAGCAAGAAAGACGAAGCGGCGTTTGCGTTCCAGCTCATTCCCGCCGCAATTGACAAGGGACAGAAGTTGAGGAAGCGAGAGTTTGCCGACGACAAGGATGCTGCTGCGAAGGCGAAAACGCATTACTTTGCAGTGAAGTCGAGGGATGAGAGAATCGATTGGATGCGGGAGTTGATGCTCGCGAAGGCGTTGAAGCAGAAGAGTGAAGGTTATGAGGTCAATGTCAACGGGAACATGATCTAAACCCCATTCAGCAATCTACCCATTCATTAATACAAGTTCGAACAAGAGGGGATGAAAAGGGGCGATGAAAGTGGTGATGCCACTCATTCTTTTTAGGAGGATCTTCATCGACGTTACTTTTTATTTATGATAGCGAGCGGCATTGGTATTTATGACGATACTTTAGTAGGCGGCATTTTTGGGCGTTATCTTCGGTTGAATACCCACCACTTCACTGGAGGTCGAAGAGGGTTGTGATGGAATGGCATTAGAACACTCCTTTATGGATTGGAATAGTTAATTAAATAAAATGATACCGAGCAAAGCTTTCCAAATTGAATTCAAAGTGATTTCCTTAGCAACATGAAATTCCACCTTCCTTCCATATTCTACCTTCGGAAAGGACTGAAGGTACTCGTCAAGCACTTGCTTCCAACCACACACACTCTCCTTTCCACTGAGTCCCCAGAGGAAGACGCTCTCCTACTTTCCCTAGCGGTAGAATCAATTGTCCCTCACCATCTGGATGCCCAAGAACTCGGTGTCAGTATTTCCTATTTCAAGCACTTCAAAGAGGAGAGTAGAATGTCCCAGAAGCCTCGGGATATTTAAGACTATGGAAACAATCGAGAAAGGGGGATATTTCTCCGAGAAGGTGGGCTTGGTACTCCTCTCCGTATGTACATAGATGGTAGAGGGACGCCAGTCAAGCGTCCAGAAAGTCGAAGACTGCTATACCATCACAATAAAGTAAACATCAGTTAGCATCAAATAACCTGATCAAGCCACTTGGCAATATAAAGCTTCGCCGTTCGAGTCTCGAGGGTGTGTATACTCAGTAGGATAGGTTTCTTGATAGTATACAATACCTCTATGCTTTCTTCGGATCCTTCGATTTCCCGTACACTATTGTACATGCTCCTCATATAGACTTATGCCTAAACGCCGGCTCATGGGTCCCAATATGCTACAATCGTTCCATCCTCCCTTTCAAGTTTCTCAATGGATCATCGTCACACCCGACTTGATATCTGCGTTGGTGGCCACCACATTCCAATCCACAGCATACCACCAACTCTCCGCAAATGCCCTCTTGCCACCAGCACCATTCGCCCCGATACCGTAATCAGGTAAATACACATGCTCCCACGTATTGATGCACAATACGGGAGTGATGTCGATACCTCCTGGCGCGATTTTTTGACTCGAAGCATGTGCACCATGGGCACCGACAGTATTTGTAGGTGCTCCTCCGGCCATTCTCTTGTAAGCCTCTGTCCCTGATCCTTCCCCAGTATTCACATCCACAGGTTGTCTTCTGTAATGTGCACCTGGGTATGGTGATCCAGCCAAATACGTGCATAGAATCTTATACTTTCTTGACCTGTCCTTTACTAGCCACACGAATCCCGGTCCGAACATAGAGCTGGCTGTGATGATCATTTCGCGTCGTAAAGTTTCAATGGAGCCGAATGACTTGTCGAGCTCTTCTTTGAGGGCTAAAGGCATCTCGGGTGGGTTTGGAGAGAGGCATTTGAAGAAGAAGTGGTTGTTGTGGGCCATTGAGGCATAGTTGAATATTGGAGCGGAATTTGGGTCGCGGGAATAGTATATTGCTACATCTTTGGTTGTGCTGTTCTCCCATGGTCCTCCTGCAAGTATGTATTAGTGAGGATGCTTCAAAATCATCTTGGGGCCAATGCGGGGCCGGGGCAGTGCCTCAATTGCATGAGTAGAATAAGATATGCTGAATATGAGCTCGACTTACCAGCCGTGAGATCAGTGAGCTTCTGGCACATCAGACCCTGGTATTGAGTCCATGCCATATCGAAACCGGCAGGAGAGAGCAGTCCAGGAACACCCTCTCTGAAATCGTGACCGAGCACTGGAACATTATGGATAGACCGTCGGAAAAAACGAAGGGCAAGCCCAATTCGAGGTAGTTGTGGCCGTAGCATGGTGAACAGTGATGATGCTGTCAACACTCTCCAGCTCTCGTCACGACTGAAATTATTTCTGGCGACTACTTGGAGCCTGGAATTCGAGGTTAATACGTTATCGGGATATTCACGTGACCAGGCGAGCTCCGCGATAAGTTGGGTAACGGGGACCTCCACCTTTCCACTCTTGCGGCTTGCGGCAGCGGTAGAAGAATCTCTTCCAATCTTTGCTGAGGAAGGAGGTGAATGATGCTAAAACATCATTCACTATGGTTCATGTTCTTCTCTTTCAATAGAGAAAACATTCAGGAACCTCCTTGAATGATCAACCTCTCCAATTCCCGTTGCAATGGACGATGGATACAATAGCAATGTCGAGGCTTTTCGGGAAGCAGAATATCCCATGCTCCAGGGTACATCTACACCCAAAATACAAGTGAAATAGATGCTGATATATGAGCTTCAGATGCAATATACCTCGACCATGCTGGTACCGCGCTCTATGCCAAATCGCTGATGGAGAAGTTCACTGCTGATATGATATCGAACCTCTATGGCAATCCTCACTCGGCTTCGGCATCATCCCAATTATCAACCAACCGAATCGAGGACATTCGCCTCAAAGTCTTGCGCTTCTTCAACGCAGACCCAGAAGACTTCGACCTCGTTTTCGTCGCCAATGCGACAGCCGGAATAAAGTTGGTTATGGAAGCTTTCAGGGAGAGTGAAGGGGGTTTCAATTATGGCTACCACAAAGATTCGCATACAAGTCTTGTTGGCGTACGAGAAAATGCTAGTGCGAGCCGATGTTTGGATGACGAAGATGTTGACCAATGGCTCTCTGGTCAACAGTCTTTGGTTGACAAAGAAACCAGCTCGAATGTGAGCCTTTTCGCATACCCAGCACAATCGAACATGGACGGCAGACGATTGCCCCTTTCGTGGTCCAAGAGAGTCCAAGAGATAAACTCTGCGAATCGAGTTACATATACGCTTCTCGATGCCTCAGCATTTGCCTCTACTTCGGCTATGAACTTGAGTGATGCAAGAACAACACCAGATTTCACCGTCCTAAGCTTCTACAAGATTTTTGGTTTCCCAGACCTTGGTGCTTTGATTGTCCGAAAGGAATCAGGATCCATTTTACATAAGAGGAAGTACTTCGGTGGTGGTACCGTTGATGTAGTATTGTGCAATAAAGAGCAATGGCATGCTCCCAAGAGCCAGACCCTTCACGACCGCCTAGAAGATGGAACACTAGCCATTCATAGCATTCTGGCTCTGGATGCTGCAATCGAAGTTCATCGACAGTTGTATGGATCAATGGATCAGGTCGCCCGACACACAGCATTTCTGGCACGGAAACTGTTCGATGGTTTATTTGAGCTACGGCACGGAAACGGAGAGCCTGTATGCGTGATCCATTCAACAGACTTTCTGCACAAATGTTTCACCCAAAGACAAGGCCCGATCGTTGCCTTCAATTTGAAGAATAGCCATGGTGCCTGGATCAGCAACACTGAGTTTGAAAAGCTAGCTTCTGTTCGAAAATTCCACATCAGAAGTGGAGGGCTTTGCAATCCAGGAGGTGTAGCTGCATGTTTAGAACTCGAGCCTTGGGAGATGAGAAATAATTTCTCGGCAGGTTTTAGGTGTGGAGCCGAGACGGACATATATGCTGGCAAGATCACGGGTGTCATTCGTGCGAGCTTAGGTGCAATGAGCACAATAAGTGACGTCCAAGCATTCGTCTCTTTTGTCAAGGAATTCTACGCTGAGGCTGTGATTCCAGAAGTTATCGAGATTCCGTCGACTAACCCCGCGCATACTCAACTTTTTGTCGAAAGTTTAACCATCTATCCGATCAAGAGTTGCGGTGGCTTCATCGTCCCTTCAGACACTGATTGGGAAGTCAGGCCGGAAGGTTTAGCCTGGGACAGAGAGTGGTGTCTCGTACACCAGGGTACTGGCCAGGCGTTAAGTCAGAAGCGCTATCCACGTATGGCACTTATTCGGCCTTGTCTCGATTTTGAGAAGGGAGTTCTGGGTATTCGAGTTCATGGAGCGAAGCGCGATTCACCACTTCGAGAGTTATCTGTTCCTTTATCCGCAGACCCGTCATTCTATACCAAGGCTGAAGGAGGGAAGTCTTTAACATCCCGGGTGTGCGGCGACGCTATTGTGTCACAGACTTATGCCAAACCAGAAGTCGTAGGCTTCTTCACCGACCTTCTTGGTGTACCTTGCACACTTGCTCGATTTCCAGCTGGTGGCTCGGGTTTCAGCACAAGACACTCCAAAGCTCATATGCAAAAGCACCAGCGGCCGAAGAAGAGTTTAAATGACGAGCTTCACGTTCCTGGGGCGTTTTCTCCCCCGACCCCACCGGACTCGGACAGCGAGGCGCGGAAACGACCCATCTTACTCTCTAATGAGAGTCCGATTCTCGCAATCAGCAGAGCGAGCTTGGATGCATTGAATACCGAAATCGTCAGGTCCGGTGGAAAGCCTCCATCTGCTTCCGTCTTTCGTGCGAATATTGTCTTGGGCTCATCCGAGGATCAACAACCCTATGCCGAGGACCACTGGCCCTCGCTCTGCATTGGAAAACAAAACTTCAAAATGCTGGGTTCATGTCGACGCTGCCATATGATTTGTATTGATCAAGATACTGCTGAAAAAAACGAGGAGCCATTTGTTACTTTGGCTAAAACTCGCAGGTTTGAGTCAAAAATCTTTTTTGGTTCTCATATGTGTCACACACCAACGGAGAGCGCAACAAAAGAAAGTCAATACCCTACGATTAGGGTAGGAGATATTGTAAAAGTAGGCGCAACAGATGAGGAATGAAGTGGGCAATTTAGGAAAATTGATACCCTTTTACAGCCGAGGAGCATTGCTTCACTTTTGACTTCGAATACCGCGAATAGATCAGCAGAGAGCCCAAGGTCTACCAGTAATTGACGGCTGTGGGGAAGTCAGTGGCCCGGCCCTTGCTTCCCTTAATAAAATGGAGTTGTCGTGGAATTCAGCGAGCGTTCTGATTCGAGTGGCGTCTCTTCCGCGGCACTTGATGGCACTAGCTTGGGTAGTTTAACTCTAAACGTCATAGCTGTGCAACTTTCTTCTACATCATAGCAGCATATGGACGCCTCCAGCGTGGTGAATGGGTTTCTTTTTTCAAGGTCTACTCTTTGCAACTATTGACTCGTTTCTCACTTTTAAAGCATAGAATTCTAATCGATCGTCACGATGTCTACTGGTGTTGGTATGAGCGAATGCTGCTTGTCTGGCAGGTTGGTGGAGAATCACCACAAGGTTGAAGACAGGACTAAGAATTTGAAGGTTACCGAAGGCACTCCTACTCGCAAGATCGAAACGATTGCGATCTTCAAACTTACGTCGCAGCTCCAAAGCACGGATCCAAGGCAAAATCCATCGTGTTTCTTGTCGACAGTAAGCCAACTCAGGCTCTGATCTCTTGAACGATAGTTGAATATTTCTAGTCTTTGAATGGGGGTTCAAGAATGTCCGGCTCCTAGCGGGCAACTATGCCAAAGCTGGGTTTTACTGCTACGTTCCCGACGTTCACCGAGGCGACTCCCTTCCACTTGAATTCCTCAACTCCGTTGAACCCCCTCTCAAAACGCGCGAGCATCTCTCAATGATCGACAAGACGAAGAACACTGCAACTGTTGGTACCACCCTACCGGCATGGTTGGTCAAGCAACGCGAAGCAGTCAGCAAGCCACTCATTGACTCTTTCATCAACGCTGTTCGACAAATCCCAGGGACCGGAAAGGTTGGAGCGATCGGATTTTTCTGGGGAGGAAGATACGCAATTCTCGCAGCACACGGCGAGGTGGATGCTGCGTATGCCTGCCACCCTCCGCTTGTCGCTATACCAGGCGATTTCGAGCCTGTGACGAAGCCTCTCAGCTTGGCTGTCGGTGACAAGGACAGTCTCCTGGATAATGAAACTTGCCCAGATTCAAGACTTGATGGCGAAGAAGACAGACCTGCCTCACGAATTGAGAATTTATTGAAGAGTAAGTTCATCGTTTCGCGCTGAGGAGCGACGTATGTATAAATCTCGACCTAATTCTACCATTTCGTAGGGAGTCGAGCTCCCAAAGAGCTCGGCTCCTCGACTCCTCAGCATCCTTTGAAACCACTTACTAACTACTTGTAGTGGTCTTCCGAGAATGATCGTAAGGCTATGGATGAGGAAAATCTGTGCCCTGCAAGTGCAGCTCCATTGCAACTCAAATCATTGATCTACTGCAAAATTGCAGGGTAAGAGATGACTTTTTGGCTTGAGTGGTCGAAATGTTCTTGTGGCACTCCGGATGGGGTCGAACCCGTCTGCATGTGGCTTGAGATTTACCCATCGGATCATTTGTTTCCCGCAATCTCGCTCCCACTGCCAGAACAACCCTTGTGTACGGAGGTCGGTTTCAAAAGTCTCGGGACTTTAGCGCTTACATCGCTAAAATGCCCTGAAGAAGGAGATATCTAGGCTCTCAATCACCGAATCTCCAAGGCTTCAGGGCCGTCGTCGCTGTGACAGTAGGATAGCATTCGCTACACAGCGTACCCTGTAAGGATCAGCCAACAGCCCTTAAGTCCGGGCACCTTTGAGGGCAACCTCCGTATGCAAGCTTTACGAGCCGAGGATCATAAGTCTGTGCTTTTTAGGGCTTCTCGCTAATAAATAAGCGTTAAAGCAAAATCTCGAGCTTGCCACTAAAATATAAGTTACTTTAAGTAAGACGAAAAAGTATACTTCGACTTCTTTTAAATATAAATTTACGAGCTGAAAAAAATTCCTATTTGTAGTTGCTTTGAATTTATCAAGTGACGGCGTTGACTTTGATATTCCTCGCGAAAAAAGAAGCCTGAAAACTGCCTGAAATGCACAGACTTTTGATCCTAGGCTAGTTAGTCGTGTTGATGCTTGTACCTGGCGTCTAGCGTCGGGGGTCCGTCCAGTCAGATCAGCCATGCTGACAGCTAGATGGGATGCTCGCGAACAGGTACATGAAGGCTTGAATATCAGATGCGCTCTCAATTTTCCCTCAATTTGATATTTGGGAGTCTTCGTCCAAAAACCCTCTTGGACGTCACTTCCAATCGAGACGAATGCCTCGTCTATTTGACTGACTCCGTTCCCGATCTCAACTTCCACCCTCTCTCACTATCTCTAAACGATGAAGGCCTCAATTCCCTTCGCATTTGCTCTGCAATTCCTTCTATGTCTAGCAATCGCCTCGCCATCTCCAACCATTCTCAGAAGTCTTCTTAGCTCAAGAAGCGAATCGTCCCCAAATCCCATCAGTTCGATATACCCAAACAATATCACTGGTACCATCAACAGCACGTTAACTGTTGTGCCAATTCCATACACCCTTGCGAGAAGCATCATACCAGCTGAGTATGGCATCTTGACCAAAGCATACCACTCGTTGCTCAGAGAATTCCCTTCCGATAGCTACCCGGTACGAAATCACTTTTGAATCAAGGTGCTTTTCTAACATAGATTATAGTTGGTCATCAGGGGAGCTCTCGATCATGGTGTCGGTTTGTATGCTTTCAACTTCAGTCTCGCCGACTTCCAGGTATTCGTCCATTGTCCAGCCTGTTGTGCACAACACTGACACTTGGACCAAGAGCATTCACATCTTGTATCCCTTCGTGGACTTGTTAGGAGATGGCTACTCAAGCTTCACCTACAACAAGTACCTCCTAATAAGCAATGGCTCTCAGGCCATCGCAGGAGCAAATGCCAGCGGATCAATCGTTCCTCCGGCCATTTTCCAACCAGATCTGGAAGCATACGCTTTCGCTCCTTCTTCAACAGACGAGATCTTCTTGAGCGCATACACGAACCTTAGCACCACGCAGCCAGCCGTCACGACTGCCTTCAAGCTTCTCAAACAGGTTGGACCATGGCCTGTCAGCTTGTAAGTCTCCTTTTTCTTGAGGGCCCTCGTGTGTTAATATCCAGCAGCTTCAAAAATGTTACGAACCAACCCATCTTCACTGATGGCTTGAGCTGTGATAATCAGATCACCCTGTTCAATACCAGTCTTTCAATTGGCAAGAATGCTCCCGTTGGAATTCGGGGCAAGATCAGCATCATGGCACCCTACTTTCCAGAAGAGGATTGTGAAGCTTTTGACGATGTTTATGGGATCAAGGTTGATATTGCTTTCATTGAGAACACGGGCATGAATTGCTCTGATTTGAAAGGCTGGCATGCGACTGGCTCTGGCGATTGAGGGGTAAGATGCTATTTGAGCGGTACTCGGCCAAACTGGTGCGAGGAAGTCAGATTTGGTTCATTCTTACGGATGCATTTGAAGGAAGATCCAGACTCCGCGGGATATTTGAAGCAATGAAAGCTAGATTCATGCACCTATCAAGAGTTTTCGTCTTAACACACCTGCGCAGACCTCATGAATAGAAGAGTGTAGCACTGGGAAGCTTGTTTGAAATCTCCTAGTTCGTCAAATGGAGCTATTTAACAGTACACGAGACTTCATGTGATCTTCAGCACCTACCCCAGGGCGGCTAACTCCGACTCAACTTGACGGCGTAGCTCATCATCAGGAATTCGAATTGTGGCCGGTCCGTTGCGGTTTGGATGGGGTATGAAACAGCCGCGTTCCAATTGCTCTCCTGGAAATAAGTGTCAGGTCCCCATGAGTCAGGCTTGGGTTAAGGGCACGTAGATGCTTACTCGCACATCAACTGAGTGACACATCATCGACAGAGTTGTCTTCTGTGCCTGGTGGCGAAAGGTCCATTACTTTGAAAGTGGGAGGTGCATAGTCGGGTCAAGTTGCATCACGCGCAAATAATGCAAACAGAAGTTCTTCCAATGAAGAGCCACATCCGCGAGATGTTCTGTGATAGTGCCGTGTTCGATGTCCCGCATCTTGTGAGTGTATGAAGGTGGAAGACCACCCCGCCCGTGCTTGGGATTTCGGACCGTGATTATTATTTGATCGAGGTTGATCAGCAGCAGCCACGCAGGCTCGTCTTCAGTCATGTCCCGGAATAGCTCCCAATCGATCGCGATATTCTTGATGCGTCTGACGAGATCCAAGCCGAACTCCGGAATTTTGTCCGGGTCAATAGTCGGGTGGTCGCCCAGAGTACAACTGAGGGCATTCAGAGCACGAAGCACTTTGAAGGACATCCAGTTCTTATCCCCGATGAAGAAGATGTCCGCTTCCATATTAACATAGATCTTCCTTCCATTCTCGATGTAGTCAGCATTATGCACACATGGCAGAAGTGTATAAGACTCTATGGCCAGGGTCCTTGAGCGTCTACACGCACGTAGCAAATTCGGTACCAGAGAGGGGCGAACGAGATCCTCGTAGATGATCTTGACCGGACCGCGACCGCGGCGGCTGGAGAGCATATTATGGATGAAAACTTCGTATGAATCGGGCGCAATCCTTAGAACTCTCTTCTCTGATTGCTGAGCGAGACAGGTAAACATCCATATTTCGTGTCAAATCTCGAGGGGCAGTTTCGGGAAGAGAGTGAAATTTCGGGTCGGTGTCCCTCTTGCTTTGGGATTTTTGTCGACTCTCGATATGTTGGACTTGGTGGAGACAGCTTCAGGCCGTGAAGCAATTCGGGTTGAGCGACGAACTGAGGCCATGTTTTTGAAGGTATCAAATGGAACACGACAGCAATGGATTGAGATGAGGCGAGCTTTGAAGTTTAGAGTCGACATCGCGAACTTCACACGTTCACCACGCGACAGTGACACGCTAAAGACCCCTTAAATACCCGACAAACTACCGAGACGCCACAAAGTCTGCAAATAATAATAGCCCATACGATTTGAGATTTCTCTGCCAATGCAATTCTCGGAAGCTATACGGAATAGAGTTTCAATCGATTGTTCCTTCCTCAGAGAAAAGAAGGAAAATCACTGAACCTGGAACGTATGAATGATCACGTGATACACGCCAAGCTCTCACCTCACGCCGCTGACAAACCCTAGTTGCTGAAAAATCAAGACGTCAATCCGACAACTCCCTTCTAAGAAACCATGTACACATACACTCTACATTGTGGACTCTGAATACCAAGCTCCGAAACTCCTTCTATTCATACTAGCCAATTCGAAGCATGACGAGCTCTGTTCTTTCCTCCCCGTCAATTCGTGACTCCACCTTCCGCGACGATGATCCTCCGCCGAAAAAGCGGACTAGAGGTCGACCGTTGAAAGATGCTGGTCAATCAAGTGTTCCTGAGGTATGTATTTTAGATCTCGATGTCTCTTTCTATCGTCTATGTGGTCAAGATTATCCAAGTATGAATATAAGACGTTGCATTTTAGTCATCTAGGCCAATTCTGTTAAGGACGTGCTGTGGTCGGCTCTATCACTCTCAAAGACTATGTACAATTCTCTAGGAATGCTTCAACTCCACTCCGAACAGTTCATCGCTTCTCATATTTCAGCCCCTAAATTGTGTATTTTACTTGAGTTACTGTTACTGACACCCGTTTCAGGAACGACGTAAACAGGTCCGAAAAGCACAAGAAGCTTTTAGACAGCGAAAGCAAGCCGCTGCTAAATCTCTCGAGAAAAGAGCTGAAGCTCTAGAAGATTGTGTTGAGGAGATCAGCAAAGTGTTTTTAAGCTTCAGCGATTCTATGCTCAAGTCTCAAATGATCCAGAGCAACCCTGAAATTGGAAGAAGTCTCCTGTCCACTACTTCGAGGATCGTTGATTTAGCGAGGTCAGCAGTCGCGGGTGATCTCGGATCACTTGGTGATGATCGTAGACCATCCAGCAGCTCTTCTGGTGGAGAACGTGAAAATGAGGACTTAGAATTCAAACAACCCTCCTTTTCACCTCCTGGACAGCCCTTCCCGACCTTCGAACAATTTCACACTGGTACACCTCGTCTCTCCCCTTTGGCAAATCTGTTTGGAAACGGGTGGTTCGACTTTGAGCCAGCGTGCCTAGCTGCTGCCCCAAAAGATGAAGACCTTAGCATACCCGCTGGAGGTTTTGGTCTGAAGCTTATTCAGGCCAACCTCCAAGTCGCATACTTTTCTCTGCTCGATGACACGGGAGTTTACATACCTCTCGTCACGCAGATGTACAGATATGCTTTCCTCTATCATACTCGAGAAGAAATTCTCTCCAACCTGCGCTGGTTTCTAGAGCAGGGAATATCAGCACAGCGTTACCTCGGTCGAGCGGTTTTCGGGTTCGATGCTACGCTCTCGCTGCAGCATTTGAATCATGTATACGGAGGGTTCAAACCAAAGGTCCTCCATCCTTTGGTCGATGCTCAGGCATTGCTCGAATCTGAGTACAACCGCCTGGTCTCTCCTTTCCTCAATGCCTTCGACGTCGAAGAATATCTGGTCACGAAGGGAGCATATCAGATCGAGGAGGATGTCATATACATGCGGATCAAGAAGGAAGAGAAAGAGCCCGACCTTCTAACTGACTCGAACGCATTGAGTATCACTCGGGCGTTACCCAATCAAGCTGCAAAGCCAAAAGAAAAACAACACTGTGAGGTCTTCGACTTCAATGCTCTTCTCAAGGACGCGAACAATCAATCTATCATGCGAGAAGTCCACGACCATAAAGGACAGAGGTCATCATGCGAGCAAGAGCAGGTTACCAGACTCAGTGTCCCACTTCTGCTAGACAACTTGATCAGAAACTCCTTGTGCTTGGGGACGGGACCGGGCTATCCAAGAAATACGATTGATATGGCAATCGAATCATCTTTACTTCCCCCAGCACTGGCCTGCTAGCGGAAGACACTCGATCCGAGGGAACAACAGGAGTGGCACACGTGTCAGCAGCGAATACGTCGAGATTCGATGGGATGCAGCGATAACGGTTGTGGAAAATGTTTTGAATTGCTGTGTCCCAGCTGTTCCCGAAGTACGCGAGAAAATAAGTGCGGAACGTGCTCTAAAGTGTACACAAGACGAAAGAAAGCATTGCTAAATCAGGAGTCCTACTAAGCTATCTCCCAATCCAGTCAATCTCTTTTAGTATCTCCCTTCATCATAGATTTGGTGAGGCGTTAACTTCTCGCTTGCGGCTTTTCACCGACACCAGCAATGGCCCCACAAACACTTGAACGTTTTATAGATTTAAATAAGCAGAAAATTTCCAACAATCCCCCAGAAGCATTCCACTTAGGCAGGTGGATCAAGTCACGACGGGTTGAGAGGTGGATAAAAGACAAGTAACGCCTGGCCTGAGCTAATAGAAGCACACACCATTCCGGGGGACATTCCCTCACACGCTACCGCAAATCGATTCGACAAGAGATGTAAAGCCATCTAGTGGCTGAACTCTTTTGTCTCCTATACTAATTTAGTTTTTATCAATTTTTTCTTCCTCCGAATTGTGGCTTTCTCCTTTTTTGGGGGGGCCGGCGGGGAGGGGGAGGGAAGGGAGGGGGTTCGAGGAAAAGGTTTGGATCTGTTTACTTTTAGCGGTGTTCTAGCGCATCCTCGACTTGGAAAATTATGCTACTTCAAATCCGCAAGCGACACCGAAGTACAGTTTCTATGGCGTCTATACTCCGAAACATAGACCGCAAGCTTCTGCCAGTCTTCTCACTTTCATTTCAGACGTTTTCAGATAGCTTTTTGGGTGGTTTTCGTGATTCTATCCCTCGCAACCTAAGCGAGCGAGATTCAGGAGAAGGTCAAGGAAAGCGCGACTGGCTGGACGCTTCTGAGCGCGATCTAATGCTTTTCGAGCAAACGAGACATTGATTGTCTCCTTAATATGTCGCAATCCCGGCACTTCCTTCCCCTTTGATTCATGTTGAATGGTCATCCTCACGTCTCGGAAGAGCAAGTTATCGACGGTGAGCCCGTTTAGGAGACTTAAAAAAAATTCGACGCATGCTGATTCCTTCTCCAGATAACCTTATTTACGTGCCACAAAATGTACTCGCCTTCAGAAGCCACCGAGAGTATACTTCAACAAATTTTTTTCTAGAATCTCCGACTTCTTTGCCTTCAACTCAGCGATGTCCCAGTTCACCCAAGCGAATCTACCCTTCAAGAAGTCTGCCTCTGGAGACGCGGTCCACAATATGAAATCAGCAGAGAGTTCAGCATCTGTGAAGTCCATGCCAGTAAGCTCAGACTTTGTCGCCATGTCCGTCGCCACAGCTCCGGGATGCACTGATACAAATCGAACTTCTGGGTTCTCTGCTTGAAAACACTCGATCATGCGCAGCGAGGCAGCCTTGCTTCCGCTATATCCGGAAAGATTTGGTACCATCGTTCCCAAATGCGCGCCGATCGTGTTGACGGTGATAACGACCGCTTCCTTGCCTTTGGCTTTCGCGCGGAGGAATTGTTGTGTGACGATAGCTGTCCCTAAAACGTTTATCTCAAACCCTTGCCACCATTCCTTCAGGTCTGCCGTCTTGATTGGTCCTGGTTTCGAGAGATATCCGGCATTGTTGATAAGTACATCTGGGGCACCGAAGGCCTGGAACATGGCTTTCACGGCGGGTTCATCGGTTATGTCGGCAGCGAAATATGAGAATCCAGTCTTTGGATATGCTTGTTTGAGCTCGGCAATGGCAGATTGGAGTCGAGCTTCTGTGCGTCCGCTGATGCCTACGCGACTGGCTCCAGCTGCTGCGAAAGATTCGGCGATTGATCGTCCGATACCATAACCTCCTCTGGAAAGCCGTTAGGATCAAAAACGTGGACTTGCTTTCGATGTTGCTCACCCAGTCACAAGTACGGATTTGCCCTTAGCGGAGAGCTCTGGTCGTGCTGGTGAAAGGGCCTTATATGTTTGGAGATGTTGGGTTGGCACAAAAGTTGCCATCTTCTCAATTGTTCATGAACGGAACTGGCCAATTGGGATTGAAGAACGTGAAGGGCTAGGAATGATCTGTTTTAAATATGGTTTAAAGGACGAACTAGATATATTTATCGAATCTCCCGTACGCTAGTTGAGTAAACATCGAGTCGGAGAGCACAAAAACATGCCCGATTTTCCATGTCTACTCACAACCTGCAATTTGCTGACCTCTCCTCCCCGCACTTCGAGTGAATCACGCCAGTGACAGAGAAAAGCGTGTGGCCTTAATTTGGGAATATTCCAATCCCCATTTCCTGTTCCTGGCTAACAGGAGAGGCGAATTGTGACGATTTCAGCTTAAGCGGAAGCCTTAGTCACAGTGCAGGAAAAGAACAAGCTTCAGCCCGTCTTTAAGCATTATCGGCAGATCTTTGACGGCTGACAGATCATGCCGAATGAAAAGCACACCGAGTCTTCGTCCGCCGTGGCTGGGGTTCTTCGACATTTTACTCCAACTCGAACCAAAACTGGATGTCACTTGCATTCATTTCTAGCATACCCCACGCCAGAATTTTTCATACCGGTATGGTAGAATAATGCAATTTGGAAGTAGTCGAATTGTTTGCCTCCCCAAAATCTTCAAAATGGGTGGAATATTGGAGACTTGGGAATGGAGTCACTTTTGGTTCTTATGGCAAGGTGCTTTCGGAACAAAGTCATTGCAGTATGCAAGTCATTCCGACATTGTCCTAATTAAGTATGGTTGCCGAGAGATTTTTTCACCAATCTGCTTTTCCTTGATTCTGTGCTTCTTCACAATTCTTCAGATTTCGCATCTCCTAACTCTACTTGTTTTCCACAATGCACCACGGCCGTAATCAGTCTTGTCCTCGAAGTCTAAAATCTCTCTCAGCATTTGATTTCCAATTTTGCGTGCTCAATGTTGGGAGGAAAGATTATATATCTAGCCAAGACGGCCGAAAGAAGGGTGGCTTGCCCTCGCTTATGGTTATAAATCCTCCCGACTCCCCTGGTTTGAGCCTCAATTCATGAACCAAGTACCGACTTGGCGGTACAGACACGATCTTGAGCTTTAATAAGCAAGATTCCATGTTGATGTTTAGTAATGGGGGAGTTTGGTGACTAGTCACTTAAGTACCCCCCTTTCTCGCAGCTAAATACGAGTTGCACTTCGAGTTTTGATCTTATCAAGTCTTCTTTCATTCACTTCAGGCCATTTCATCTAAAGCACAACGACAGAAAATGTACGATATTATCAGAGATTCAAGTTTTGGTCAGATTCTGCGGTTCTTCAGCCGGAACAAGATGCTTCCTTTCTCAGATGAGTTACCAGGATTCGAGCTACCTTCACCAACAACAGAGGAAAAGAGAATTGAAGGTGAATCGGAAGCTTCAACGGTCTCGAATTTTACACAACGGTCAGATGAAAGTAAGCTTAATTTGGACGAGGAACTCGCACGAGCAGACAATGCGTCCATCGCGAGGACAGTCAGTCGACCAGTCCATCCTGTCATGACTTCAGATGGAGTTATTTTGATAGACTGGTACACTACCGGTATGTCAAATCATGCGTACCTAATTTAACTATCCTGATGTTGGCTAGATGATCCTGATCATCCAATGAACTATTCCACGTCGAAGAAGATTTATGTGTCTTTCCTCCTCGCGTAAGACATCTGCTCACTCCTCCAATCTAAGATTCTGAAATGCTGAACAATGTCAGACTATACACTTTTGCTGTATACATTGGATCCTCAATTTATACCCCAGGTATGGGAGAAGTAGAAGAGAAGTTCGATGTCAGTCCAACTGCTGCAGCACTTGGAATGAGTCTGTATGTTCTTGCATGTATGCAAATCTCCCTCGACCACAACCTCGAGACCACATCTGATGATACAATAGATGGCATTGGACCTATGCTCTGGTCGCCACTTAGCGAGTAAGTTCCTTCCAACGTTTTGCAGTATTTGGATTGCTCATACGTTCGAACAGAATTCCTGTCGTGGGAAAGAATCCGCCATACATCTGGACTTTTGCAATATTCGTAATTCTCACAGTTCCGACAGCATTGACGGATAGTTTTGCTGGCTTGTTGATATGCCGGTTCCTACTGGGATTCTTCGGTGAGTAACATCAGACAAGATAACGTCAAGGCTTTGAACATATACTGACCTTCGCAGGATCCCCTTGCCTCGCAACTGCCGGGGCATCGTTCCAAGATCTGGTAAGCTCTTAAAACGTCCTGCACTCCTAGCAATATCCCTGATAATCTCTCCCAGTGGCCTCTGATTAAGATACCATACCTCATGGTAATCTGGGCAGGTTTCGGTATGTTCTCCATCAACCCTCCTCCCAGCTCAATCTAACAGGATGTAGCAACACTTGGTCCAGCATTCGGTCCTGTCGTAGGCGGCTTCAGCGTTCAGTTGGAAAATTGGCGTTGGACTCAATGGGAGATGCTTTGGCTTTCCGGCCCCGTCTTCCTCCTGATGTTCTTCTCGCTCCCAGAGACATCAGCAGCGACCATCCTCCTTCAACGAGCTCGTCGTCTTCGAAAGTCACTCGATAAGGCAAACCTGAAATCCCAATCTGAGATTGACCAGGCGCATATGACAGCCAAAGAAAGAGCCTTCGATGCTTTGATCAGTAAGTGGATGTCCTTCTTCAAGTGCCGCGGTTCTAACAACTCGCCTCACAGAGCCTTGGGAGATCAACGCACTTGACCCTGCAGTACTCTTCTCAACCTTCTACAGTAAGTCCCCAAAGCCTCAGTTTCCCGTGAAGCAGCTAACAAGCTCTCAGCATCCCTGCTTTACGGCATATTTTACTCGTTCTTCGAATCCACCCCAGAAGTCTTCCCAAAACTCTATCACTTCAACCTTGGCGAATCTGGACTTCCGTACCTCTCAGCTTTGGTTGCGATTCTTGTCATTGGACCTACCTATGCAGCGTACTGGCACTATACCGTCGAGCGTCCGTTCGCGAAGAAGGGATTTGGGACACAGGAAGATAGATTGGTGGTAGGGCTTGTCGGAAGTTGTATGATACCTGTCGGGCTCTTCCTTTATGGTTCGTG
Source organism: Phialocephala subalpina (assembly GCA_900073065.1). NCBI lineage: Eukaryota > Fungi > Ascomycota > Leotiomycetes > Helotiales > Mollisiaceae > Phialocephala > Phialocephala subalpina. The sequence continues at coordinate 1,769,068 of FJOG01000001.1, forward strand.
AATCTACCCCCTTCACCTTTTTCTCCATCTGCCTTCGCTCCATGGACAGCTCGGCTGACAAAATGATTGTTGTAGCTTGGACGGCAAGAGCATCGGTCCACTGGATTGCTCCTACCTTCGGAATGGGACTGAGCGTCGGCGGCACCTACCTGATCATCCAAAGTATCTTCCTGTACCTGCCATTCACCTACCCAAAATACAGTGCGTCTCTGTTTGCTGCAAATGATCTCGCTCGAAGCACATTGGCAGCTGGTGCGATCCTCTTCTCTCGGCCACTGTTCTTAAATCTTGGCGTTGCTGGTGGGGTTAGCCTGCTTGGAGGATTGACGATCGTTTGTGCTTTATTGCTGTATCTGTTATACAGATATGGCGCGATTCTGAGAGCAAAGAGTCGATTTGCTGTCCACGATGGTGAGAATTAGATGGCGGGTTGAAAGTTATTTTGACGGATGGCGTCTTGGCGACTTAAAGAATAGACTGGGATAGACGGGAATAGATAGGGGTTCTGAGATTCATGCGGTTTTACATGTATCTACTCAATTTGAACTCTTCACCATACTGCGCTCTTCGGATCATGGAGCGATTACAACCTTCGATGTTCACAATCCCCGCGAGTCACATCGATTGGTCGACATCTGCCAGGATGCCTTGCAACACTTGCTTTGCTCCTTGCTACACACAGGTCAGTGAATGTTCTGAAAGATATGCCACAATGTGATTACCTTTCCTGCAACTGCTAGGCCATAAATTGCCGGTTTACCCACGAAGACCGCCTTCGCTCCAAGTGACAGAGCTTTGATGATATCAACACCTGTTCGAATGCCGCTGTCGAAAATGACGGTGAGTTTGTTACCTACTGCTTCTACTATTTCGGGAAGCATATCAAGCGATCCAACAGCGCCATCAAGTTGACGACTTGGGCCAAATTAGATCACGCAAATAACTTTTTAATGGATGTGTCTTACCTCCGTGATTGCTCACAATAATCCCATCACATCCATGCTCAACATCTAGCTTGGCATCTTCTGGGTACCGGATTCCTTTCAATACGATAGGTCCATCCCAATGCTTCTTCAACAAGGCGATTTTGCCCCAAGAATGAACAGCACCAGAAAACACGTCCCCAATCCACTCCGCAGAAGCTTCAGTGATCTTGTCTTCCGGCTCGGCGTTGAAATTCTCCTTGAAATTCTTTCCGAAAACCGGATCTGGTGAATCCAGTCCTGTTTCCAACTCACTTCATAAAAGGAATGTATGCTCCATCCAAGTCCATTGGTCTCCATGGCAAAGCCTAGGTGTCGAGCGTTCCAGCAGGCACTTTGTATTTATTCGCTTTTGCGCGTTTCAACAAGGATGTTGTGATATCGTCGTCTTATTGCCGGTACAGTCGAAATCATCGAGGTCCTTTTCCATTCGCTTTCGCTACTTCTTCGATCGAGCAGCTCGATGCTGTGCTGAGAACATATGGGACGCCAATTTCTGAACAGACTTCTGAGAGCCCTGTTTCTGCGTCCTCGTGGAAAATGGATTGTACTGTACGCCTATGGGCGCCATGAGAATTGGATTTTCTAAAACTCCAATGTTAGCTGTGTCTTCATAAAATATGAGGGGGAAATTGCCTACCATATTTCTCGCCAAAGAGCTCAATAGTAAGGTCTCGATGTGTCGTTGGTCGCAGCATGCGAGGCACGAGTTTCCATTGGCGAAATGCTAATCTGTTTGCATCCATTGTTGCTCTTTCTCCAGCTCCACCTGCCACATAGCTGTATGTTGTCGGTTTCAGTACACTCTTTGCTTAATCTTCGAGTTTGCGCGGATCGGTGGTTACGAGAGGCAGACGCTGATGGAACATGCCAGCTACTCATGATTAGTTCAGGTCTCTAAAATTCTGACAGGATTCTGACCTCGGTATAACTCATTTTTGAAAAGCTCCGTACTTCCTATGTTCTTCAGTCCCCATGGACGAATTGGGGATGCTGCTTCTCCATTGTTGAGGACATGATTGCGGTGGAAATGATGAATTATATCTGACGAGAGGACATGAACTTAGGGAGTGATGACTGGAACGAAACAATCAAACGCATATAAATACACACTCGAAGAAAGGAGATGAGCAGGTATGCTTATACTTGAGTGCCTACTTCTGCGCATACCGAGGTACGTCATCATATGGAGCTCGGTAGTGTCTTCCTCTCAAGCGTCGACTGAATGAAAATTTTCTCATCAGTTCTGAGCATACTGTGTAAATATGTACTGATCTCAATTGAATAGGTGTTTTGAAGTTTCTGTCAAGTTGTGGGTTGTGGTAGCAAGATGATGATCGATGGATGGGATCCTCGTTCGGGTAAGCATGACCGTTGCAGCTTTTCAGATAATAGACGAATGAAGGCCTAGAACTCGGACGACAAGACAGCTAACTTTCCAGGTTTCTTATCGTACAGTGCTGCTACTTACACTAATCCGCACATCGGGAAGCAAACAGCCTCGATCCAAAGCTGATTGAAGTCAAGTGGATACAGCACGACAATCAACCCCGCACTAAGTACCCCGCCTGCCCCAGATGATGCGGAAGCTCCCAACACCTCGGTGTGGGAAAGGTGCGACGAACGGAATAACCTTCCATAAATAAAGCCAGAGGAACCCCCCGCTCTTCCTTTCGTCAAGAATTCCGAGTCATAGTGTTGATTTGACCTATATATTTGCATTCGAATAATTCGTTTCGTCAGAGCACTTAGATTGTTCATCACTTCGAGAGAAACTGTTCAAGCCGCAGATATGGCAGCCGCAACCACCCAGAAGACCTTCGATATTCCGAAGAAGTACAAGGCAATTGTCTATGACAAGCCTGGCACGATCTCGACGAAGATTGAGGAACTCGATACGCCAGAGCCGGGGGTCGGAGAGGTGCTTGTCAGACTGTGAGTGTCATGCTGATCCGAGGATGATACTCCTCAAGCTGACTGTGCCGCAAACAGAACCCACTCAGGCGTTTGCCATAGTGATAGTGGGTATTCTCCGAGTTAATTCTTCCTCATTCAGATTGTTTCGGGATGCGTAAGACATAATTCACCTCCCGAAACCTACTTCCTCTTCCTTATTCAGCCAATTCCTCTTGAAACCTGTCTCAAAGAAGTAATACTAACTCCGAGATGTCCTGCAGTGGGCGTGATGGAGAATACATGGCGAGGACGTATGCTCCTCTGATCCTTCGTACGGCCATATATTAATCGCTCGGCAGTACCATATTTGCAAGCCACTTATTTCCACCCAAAATGCTACATTTTTGTATGAAAACTCTCAGGGCGGGGGGTTGTCTTAGGAGCTGCAAACGGAATTACAAACGGATGCGACACTTGAGACAACCGCCAACCCCGAGAGTTGCTACCTATTTTTTCAGCTTTTATAGTGCTAACTTGTTGGAGGACGCAAGCCGGGCAGGTAGGTGGGCACGAAGGCGTCGGAATTGTTCATAAACTTGGACCAGGATCTGAAAATGGCCGAGTAAAGGTTGGAGACAGAGTAGGCATCAAGTGGATTGCATACGCTTGCGGTGCTTGCCCGCCATGTCTCGAAGGAAAAGATGGTGTTTGCTTTGTAAGTGGAGTGTCTCGTCTCGGTGTTGCCTATCTAACATGAGTCGTGCCTAGAATCAAAAGATTAGTGGATACTACTGTAAGAGTGACTCATGATCCAGTTGTTGGGGATACCAGTCTTCATTGTCCCCACCTGCCTGGGACATTGTAGAAAATAGCTGACTTTGGATACAGATCCAGGCACTTTTCAGCAATATGCTTTGGCTCCTGCAAACTACGTCACACCCATCCCTGAGTCGCTCTCCTCCGAAGACGCTGCTCCCATGCTGTGTGCGGGCGTTACAACGTGAGTTTGTTCCATGGAGGCTGTGGAAGATTTTGGTCGCAGAACAGGCCGCATGAAAGTTAGGCGAAGCTCATGATGGTCTATTTTAGGTATTCAGCCTTGCGCAAATCCGATGCAAAGAGTGGGCAATGGGTGGTAATCGGTATGTTCGGCCTTGTCCGGCGTCATTAATTACAACTCATGCTAACATGTGAACAGCGGGTGCTGGAGGTGGTCTTGTAGGTCCCCCTTTTCAACTGAGGAGAATCTCGCTTAATTAGGCAGGGTCACTTGGCGTGCCAAATTGGCTCACGAGGAATGGCAATGCGCATCATTGGCATTGATCATGGAAGCAAGGAGAGTCTTGTCAAAGAGTGTGGAGCTGAGGTCTTCCTCGATATCACCAAATTCGATGACAAGACTATCGCTGAGGAAGTGAAGAAAGTGACTGGTGGTAAGTCCTCTTTTCATTGAATCGAGTATGCCCCAATTGCTGTCCGGAAAAGCTCTTACCAATCACCCAAAACATGTGGGACATTGAAAACTGGGCAATTGCACCTGGTCCAGAGTGCTACATAGCATGGAAAACAACACCAAGAACCTTATAGCTTACCTCGCAAATGGGCAAAGACTCTAGTCACTGACCTCTGCTTAGGCTTGGGTGCATCAGCTGTGATCGTGTGCACAGCATCAAACAAAGCTTATGCGCAAGCTCTGGATTTTCTCAGGTTTGGTGGAACTTTGGTATGTGTAGGCATGCCAGAGGGCGACTCAGTCCCCATTGCAAAGGCATTTCCAGCTGCGATGGTGGCAAAGGAACACAACATTAAGGGTTCAGCCGTCGGTAACCAAAGAGAGGCTCTTGAGATCTTGGACATGGCAGCAAGAGGCATTGTCAAAACTCGGCTGAGAATAGAGAAGATGGAAAATCTTACCCAAGTTTTCATGGATATGTCGCAAGGCAAAATGCAAGGCAGGGTAGTACTCGATCTCCAGTAAAGGGGGTGGGTAGATGCAGATAGAAATTCGGTGTACTACAGGGGATTGTGTTGAGGCGACTTTCGTAAAGCAGGGCTGAAGTGGGACCGCAGAATGCAGTATGGTTTGACAAGATTTGAAACTTCCAGGCAACTTCCAGAACAAACAACAGAGCCAAGCAATCAGCCAATGAGTGTCAACAGCATCGACAGCTGAACGGGCCAAAGAGGGCTACCCCTACACTACTGCTTTGAACGGTTTCCCCGCAGAACTGACGCACTTGCAGCCATTGGCTCTTTGATATGACTCCTTGACTTACGAACCAGGTTCTTCGAGTGTACAGTAATGATGAAACTTGTGAGTTTGGTGGGGTTGCTGTGCCGCGCAGCCCTCAAAGTTGGTAATCTGAACGACGGAAAGACATAGGCCGAATTGTCACTTGACCAGGAATCGATGCAATGGTGATGTTGGAGATAAGCCTCCTGTTCTGTATGGTGCGTCTCGTGTGACTATATGCCGGATCGAAGAAGAATCCTGCTCTGAGTCGTGCTCACCAAGCAACCACAATCGTGGCCTGGAGACCTCAAATCCTCCGGCTCAGTAGATGATGCCATTTTCTCCTATTTCAAGGGTCCGGTGAGATCGATCTGAGGCGTAGAGGGGTCGGGCCAACGGGATAAAGCTGCTCGCAAAGTATTTGCCGTTGAGTGGTAGTTGAAATAAGGAGACGTTCAGCTTGCAGTCAGCCTTGAGAATATTCGCTTGGGGTCTGACCAATGACGCTAAGAATCCTACAAGGCTCAACCATCGCTCGAAGGAACCCCGGCCATCAACCTCCAACGTCCGACCATCATCTGCGGCGAGGTGCATCCCACATTGCCCCTCATGGCTCTAGTGATGAGTTCCAACGATGCTATATCATTCACATCTCTTCCGAAATCTGTTCCAGCCGGCCCTCTTGCCGACCGTTTGACCTCCCGAGAGACCACTATGAAGTATTAGCAGGGCTCAGCACAAGCGCTGGATAACATTTTTTGAACTGACTTTTGAGGGATTCTCTATAGGCAGAAGGAAGCAAACCACTTCGGTCCTTGGTATATAAGTCACATATGTGCCGCTATGGCGTTCCTAATCCAACAGCTTCCTTATATTCCTCATGTCTGCGCCAGTCTCGAGCTTCAGCCAGCTCTCCCTCTCCCAAGATATGCAATATTCTCGAAGTCATGCACGCGGGACATCTGGGGGAAGAAGCAAAGGCAAAGCCCCAATGGGACAACGCGGACCTTCGAGCCTGGCTCGAATACTGAACGATGAATCCGAGGACGAGGAGGACGGCGATCCAGAGGAAGAAGAAGATCCAGAAGAGGGACTCGATGAAGGTGCGCGGAAAGGACGTGTATTTGCACTCGACCATTGTCGACAGCATGGGCCCCTCTATGCCTTCCAAATCGCTTACGCCGAGGTCGAACCAATTTCAATTCGCATCAACACGACCGGACAAACCTGCTCTTCGGATTCTTGCAGGGAGGGTGGAGATTGTCACCATATTGCTTGGCTTCTGGATCAACTTTCTCGGGCCATTCCAGATACGCTTGGAGCAAACGCGATCTCGGCATACGACCAGATATCTAATGTGGGCTTGGACAATGTGTGCGAGGAACTTCATTGGGAGGTCAGAGAAGGACCGGACAGCGATACGGAAGACACATGGCAACTGAAGAAAGTTTATCCGATATCTAGAGCTGGGAGACAGACGCGGGGTATGATCAGAGAAAGGATGAATGCGATTCGCGACATTATGGCCACGTTATCTCCCCAGATTACCGACGATTATCGAAAGGACATCTTCGAAAGATTGGACAATATCTCACCAAAGCCCGTTATTGGAGACCTTGAGGCGACAATTAGCAGAGTCCTTCTCATGAATGATGAGATCTTTTACCACTTCAAGACACTTGTCTCGCACAACATGCGTGCTGAGGACTACTTCAAGAAAGCCCTAGTCAAAGCCCAAGCCACTTGCGAAGCATTGGACAAGTACTGCGACCTGGGACCAGTTGACGGCGACTTCGACCTCATTTGGTGTGCCAATGAGTTGACGAACATTGTTAGCTCCATCAGCGTCAATGTGATACAACGCCAACCATTGAGCCCAGCTGCTAAGCACGAAGCAGCTAGGGCATTGGTGGGTATTCTCAGTATGGTTGTAAGAGACCGCAACAACGATGTCTATAACAACCTCACTTGGAAGAGACAGCGAAGACACGCAGAGCCACAAATTGACCGAAATCTTTATGTGCGCCTTATTCGAAGCCCTCCTCTGAACGATGCAGCGAGCGAGAACTTTGTTCTATATGCATTGCAGGACCTGCCGGAGGCTCAGCCATTCATCGAAGAACTGCAAGCCATACTTGAACGACTAGAGGCCCAAGCCTGGGATGCACCGCAGGCCTACCGCGACAAACTGCAAAAGATCATTGCTCAGTTGAAAGGCGTACCTGTCGAGCCTCTCGAACCTCTCGAGCCTGTCGAGGCCGGTCCAAGTGCGTCATCTAGCAAAAGATCGTCTGTTGGCTCGGGTGGAAGGAAGCGTAACAAGCGTATGAAGTAAGTAGGATATTTTCGCGGAGGATCTAATTCTTTTCTTGGCATAGATGTGGTGGATGGCCTTCATTTCTTGTTTTTATCTCGACCAATCCTGTCTTTCCCGCTTAGTCGACTTTGAAGGACACTCGTTTGTTTCATGATTGCATTTTGATTTTGATAGAAGCTCGCACAGCCGTCTTTGATAGATGCTATATTTCATCGAATATTTATTATTACCAAATCGATTTCTTGCTCTTGGCTATCTGTCTCTGATCATAATCCTTTCATTTGATGGCCACTCCGTCTCGTCAGTCTCAAGTGCTGCCACCAATCTACACCATTTTCAATCCTGACTTTTTCTCATTCTCTATCGCTTCTTCGTCAATCAAAACGACCGGTTTCCCTTGCATCTTCCCTGAATGGGCGAGCTCGACGGCCTTTGGAACTTCCTTGATTCCCTTGAAGGTGTTCGTTTTGACCTTGATATTGTTTTTGGACACGACCTCGAGCATCTTCTTGCATTCGCCCCGTGAACCTTTTTGTGTTAATAACTTATCGGCAAGCTTGGACTAAGATACCTACTTGTAAGACTTCCATGGATTCTAATATCTCGGAAGACGAGCTCAGCGAACGGCACGCTAACGTTGGGTGGTTGTGCAATCTGGACAAGGATGCCTATGATAGTTAGTGACCTTGATTGGTAGCAACAGTACCTGATTGGTGGCTTACTATGCATCTTAGTTACGGCTGCTCTGGTCGCTGCTGCGGACTCATGGTCGCTCACATTGAGCGTTGCATCGGCCCCCTGACCGCCCGTGACTTTCTTAACTTCTTCAACTACCTTCTCCTTGCTCTTGCGGGCATCTCTGATGGTATCGGCACCACACTCTTTGGCAAGAGCAAGACCTTCATCACGAGCATCGATGTCGATGACTCGAAGTCCAAGTGCCTTTGCGAACTGCACACCTAGATGGCCCAACCCTCCTCCTCCACCGACAATCGCAACACTTTCGCCGGACTTCAACCCAGCTCTCACGAGACCTCCCCAGACCGTGATACCAGCACAAGCTAACGGAGCTGCGGACTGGAAGCTGACATTATCAGGAAGATGACAGCATTCTCGGCCGTCAACAACTTCGTACTCAGCAAAGGAGCCGTCTACAGTCACACCCAGGTAACCTCCAACGTTGGCACAATACTGTTGGTCGCCTTCAGGCCCAAGGCAGTCAGCACAGGCACGACAGCGATGGTAAGTCAAACTACATAACACTCTGTCTCCAGGTTTGAATTCAGAGATCGCGGATCCAACTTTGACGACAGTGCCGGAACCTTCGTGAGAGGCAATGCAGGGGAGTTTGGTTCCCATCAGACCATCGGTTACCATGCCGTCCGTGTGACAGAGAGAACCGACTGCTACTTTTACCAGCATGTCATTTTCATCTAAGTTCTTGCCTGGAGTTGGGAGTTCGGCGATCTTGTATGGTTTTTTGAACTGATTTTGTGAGTACGGGATGAATGTGGGATGTCAGAGCGTTCATACCTCAACAACTTGGGCAGCAAGCATTTTCTCGGGGATTTCGATTGCCATTTTAGCTTTTATTGGCATAAATGAAATTTCGATTAAACTCTCAAACAATGAATTTATTGAGAAGAAAGAAATATTAGATCCACTTCTTGTATTGAGAAAATCGGCGTTGTTCATGCGGGGGGGAAGGAAACTTTCGGAGATATCATTCCAGCTGACATCACCACCGGCCACCCAACGGCTGTTTGTTCCATCCCTTCCTCATCGCAAGCTTCTACCAATCGTTCCTTCCCACATTCCAGCCTTTTCTAAGTCGCTTTTTAGCTTTGAGACGAAGCTTCCATCTAAATGTTCCATGCAGCACAACTAGTCAGCTGCATTGGGAATAGCCTCATCATCCCTGTCGTCTCACGTATCAACAACCCCAATCGTCATCTTGCAGGAACCATCTTGAACATCTTCACGGCTACAACCATCTCCCGTCCACCCATGCCTTCGAATTAAACCCTTATCGGCAGCTCCCCCCTCTTTTCATCTACAGTGTGGGGCGCATCTTGTTCCCCGCCTCGAAGGATGAAAGCCGCCATGTCAAACGACACCAATTGGGAGTACAAGAGCCTGGAAGCTCTCGAACAAGATGGAGTCTCCAAGTGCTGCAAGAGTTCGAAACAGAAACGGATATTGAAGAACGCGGCAATCGCCTTGGTCTCGATTATTATGTTATACTGCACGTTCGCCATGCTTTTCAATAATTTCTTGCTGCTTGCCGCCTTCACCACTGCAAAGGCGGCGACGATACCAGGCACGGGAGCAGAAGCAGCTTCTTCGACGAAAGTCCCGCAGTATTTCCAGACGAGTCCGGAATTATGGGCTGGACCAACAGCCACTGGGAGAGCGCCATTCCTTGCGCAGACGAACCCGGTGGAATTTGCTTCGACCGTGACTTTCGTCCCAAATCAACCTCTTGAGACTGCAGTACCAATCGTGGGAGCAAGTCAGAACCAAAGCATTTTTCAGCTTATGGGACAGCTTTCGCCTTATTTCTCTAATCCGACTGGATTTGGCGTCAATGAATATCCATTGCCGCCTGGAGCCAATATCACGCAGGTGCAGGTGAGTGGTCCTGATTGTGTGCTCGAATTCAATGTTGATCACCAATAGATGCTCTCCCGTCATGGTTCTCGTTATCCAACGACTGGTGCCAACGTCCAGACTTTCGGTGCGAAGGTGGCAAATCTCGCCGGCAAGTTCAAAGCTAGTGGAGCTCTCACTTTCTTGAACAATTGGAAGTACGAGCTCGGTGCCGAGATTCTCGTCCCAAGAGGACGCCAAGAACTTTTTGATAGTGGTATTCTCCATTACTACCAGTACGGTCAGCTGTATAATCCATACAGCAAGATCATTGTCCGAACCACGACGCAGGATCGTATGCTGAAGGTCTGAGCTCTTTCATCCTAACTTTCTTGCTTGGATGCTAATGTTCGACAGAGTGCTGAGTACTTCATGGCAGGGTTTTTTGGTCTCGAATGGACCAACAATGCGACTATCGAAGTGATCATCGAGTCAGCAGGCTTCAACAATTCTCTGGCTGGTTACGACAACTGCGTTAACAGCAACAACTACCGCTCTCAAGGCGGTATAAATGCAACCTTGGCGTGGGTAGAGACGTATCTCCAAAATGCCACCGCGAGGTTCCAATCAATGATCTCTCCTGAGTTCAACTGGACAGTTGGCGATACGTATGCTGCGCAGAACATGTGTCCATACGAAACAGTGGCTTACGGCTACTCGGCTTTCTGCAACCTCTTCATCTACTCCGAATGGGAGGGCTTTGAGTACAGTCTCGACCTGATGTTTGCTGGAGGATCCAGCTTCCAATCCCCAACTGGCCGTGCTGTTGGAATTGGATATGTCCAGGAAATTGTTGCCAGACTCCAGAACCACACACTCGGATACTCGGGGTCACAAATCAACACCACGCTTGACAACAACACCGTCACCTTTCCTTTGAACCAAAGCCTTTACTTTGATTTCAGTCATGATACGAACATCATGAGTATTTTGACCGCATTTGGGTTCAAGCAATTCAACACGCTCCTACCAGAAACCAGCTACCCAGGACCACACAACCTAACAGTCAGTCATTTGGAACCATTCGGCGCAAGACTTGATATGGAAGTGATCAAGACTCCTCACCCCCTCTCAGTCGACAGAGAATACCTCGACGGCGAGGAAACGACATATATCCACTTCATTCTGAACCAAAGGACGCTTCCACTGGGATTTAGCTTCCCGGAGTGTGGTGCTGATCGTTTGGATGGATGGTGTGAATTGGATACGTTTTTGAAAGTCCAAGAGAACAGTACCGCCTTGGCAAATTACGATTATGCTTGCAATGGGGACTATGCTGCTGTTCCATATGGGAGGGTCACAGATGGTGCACCAAATAACTGAGTGGTCTTGGTTGATGGGATATAATTGGCATGGATAGATCGCATTCGACACAATTTGTACGAACTTTCGTGGCATTAGAATATCCGAGCCAGATCGCTCAGCTTCAACATTGTCAAAGTCCCGAGAACTGTGGGACAACGTGGGACAGACAGAGTTCTCCAGCGAGGAGAGATCGAGTCAGGCGATTCGAAAGAGAGGAAATACGTAAAAACTGCCCTAGAACAGAAAATCAATCATTCAAAACACAATATAGCCGCATTCCCTTCAAATATCTTCCAGATATTTCCCACCACACTACCAACGCTCGAAAATGCCTCCAATCAAATTAAGTCGCATGTCCCAGAATTTAAGATCTGATATTCGGGGTCAGTGACATTCTGGCACTTAAGCGGCCGCTAGTGACCAGTGACATCTTCCCTTTTTTTGATTGGATAAACACACCCTTGTCCACAATTTTCGGATAACCTTTCAGGTCTTGAGGTGATTGCCATCCCCCAGATTTTAGTCTTATATAACTTTGAATTCCTGTAAGTATGCTTTCCTTCGTCCACTTTCAATCTTTCCAATTCATTGGAGTTTCGTTCTGCTTTGACTTCTCTCATCTTGATTTTCGATTTGAAAGCACCTTCGAAGAAGTTTTCTTCATTCCAGAGAGGTACTCCACAGAGCAAGGAGCTCATCATGGAAGTCCTCCCCTCAGAAGATCTAGTGAAAGATCACCCTGCGAACAAAACAACAAAACAAGAAATCCAACCCACGCCCTCTACATTAGATGTCGAGAAGCAATCAATCTCTCCGGAAGAAGCAGCCAATGCCTCCAAAACCTCAGCCTTCAAGAGTCTAGGATGGCTAGATCGTTTCCTCGCATTATGGATCTTCCTTGCTATGGCTATTGGTATTATCTTGGGGAATTTTGTACCGAATACTGGACGTGCGTTGCAGAAGGGAAAGTTTGTTGGAGTGTCTGTTCCGATTGGTATGTTTCCTCTTTCTGTTTGTAATCTTGATTTTGAGGAAAAACGGTGAGCTGATGAGAGGATAGCTGTAGGGTTGCTAGTTATGATGTATCCTATTCTCTGTAAAGTAAAGTATGAGACGCTACATCTTGTGCTTGGGAAGAGAGATATCTGGATCCAGATCTCGTTCAGTATTTTTGTGAACTGGATCATTGCTCCTTTGGTCATGGTAAGTTCTCCTTTCCAAGCCAAAGTCGAAGGTTTACTTACTAATGATCTCAAGCTCGGTCTAGCATGGGCTTTCCTCCCAGATAAAGGCGCCCTCCGCGAAGGTCTCATCCTCGTCGGTCTCGCCCGCTGCATCGCCATGGTACCTCCCCTCCTCACTCCCCCATCTCCCTCCTTGTTCCCTTCCTTCCTCCCCATAACCATTCCCAACTAACACCCCCCTCTCAGGTCCTAATCTGGACCGGCCTAGCAGGCGGTGATTCAGAATACTGCGCCATCCTCGTAGCCATAAACTCCATCCTCCAAATGATCCTCTTCGCCCCCCTGGCCCTCCTATTCATAAAAGTCATCTCTCGAGCCGAAGGAACCCTCGACGTCAACTACTCCACCGTCGCGAAGTCCGTTTCTGTCTTCTTAGGCGTGCCTCTCGGCGCTGCTATCCTCACCCGCTTCACGTTCCGCAAACTAGTCAACGATAAATGGTACAACCAAACCTTCCTCAAATACCTCGCTCCCTGGTCCCTAATCGGCCTCCTCTTTACAATCCTAATCCTCTTCGCCTCCCAAGGCGCCCGCGTCGTCCATCAAGTCGTTTCCGTCATCAGAGTCGCCGCTCCCCTAGTTGTCTATTTCGCTATTATATTTTTTGTAACGTTACTAGTGACGTATAAATTGGGGTTTGGGTATAAGGTAGCGACAACGCAGAGTTTCACGGCTGCGAGTAATAATTTTGAGTTGGCGATTGCGGTTGCGGTGGCGACTTATGGGGCGGATAGTGATCAAGCGTTGGCGGCGACGGTAGGGCCGTTGATTGAGGTTCCGGTGTTGCTTGGGTTGGTGTATGTTGTTAGGGGGGTTGGGAGGAGGTGGGGATGGAAGGATTGAGTGTTGGTGGGAGAGGGGGTTGGTGGGTTGTGAGGTGGTTCTGGGTGAGTTTGGGGCGAGAGATGGATGAATTGGAAGAATTTGGAAAGAGGCAGAAGTCAAAGTTTATCCAGGATGAACCTTATCTCACTCAAGTGAACTTCAAAGTCCCGCGTCGGCTGGGACATTGAACGATACCCATAACCTTCTGAGCGCTAACGGGGACTAAAGGCGCAAACAGTGCAAGTGACCTTGACGTCTTGTATTTTGGGGTATATATGTTCCAATTTCACAAAACACGTCAGACTCGCTTTGGTACAATAAAGGGGCCGTACACCACCAAAGCTTTGAATCCTTATAGGATCAAATAAGCAAATTCTTCGCAGAAAAAAACGGGTGACCTTTGGTGAAATCTGTACCCTGAGTGTATGACTATGCGACTCCCAAGGACCTACTAAGTACCCTATGCAATGACCCTGTTTTCCCTTTATCGGCTAAGCAATATCTTCTTAGAAGTGTGCCGAGATTGGGTTTTTTGCCCTTGTATTTTTTAGAAGGGGGAGGGGGAGCTGGGGGCCTTTGTAGCAATGTCCTACCACCATGTCTGAAGAGAACGAGTACCGCAAAAAATATATAAGTTGACAATAGTGTGATGAAAATAGGAGCCTCCGTCATCCTAATTCGAGACAAGGCATGCAAACGTGAATTAAATGGCAAGCAAAACGTTTTGGTATTGAGAAGCGAGCTATGTGCCTTGGAAAGGTTCAGGTTGTGACTTATGTTGGTTTCGTTCCCACCTTGCAGTTATGCCTGCAAGACTAACCTCCAATACCTTGTTGACAAGGCAATCTCGCTGGTTGTTGAAGTGTTCCTCTCGCATCTTCCCCTCACGCCACTGCTGAGCGTCCTATCTCAGTGTTGAAGTTGATCATAGCTGGCGGTTCGAAGACCTCAAGAAGGTCCAACCTGCTCAATATTGCTAACCCATGGCAACCCCAACTTCCTCATCTGAACCGCCAACTGAAACAAATAATCCAGGCTCTCCGCCTGAGCCTTCGCTTTATCCACCGTATCCCCCCAAACATAAACCCCATGTCTCCTCACAAGCACCGCATACGTATCCGGATACTGCTCCATCGCCTCCTCCAAATATTCCGTCAGATCTTCTTCATGCGGGGTATTCTCAATCACAGGAATCCTCAACGTATCATGATATCCAAGATTCCCCTGTTTGCCAAATCCCTTTCCAAATCCTTTTATTTGTTCGATGTTGTTGATTTCGAAGAGACGGGAAGAGGGGGATTGGGACTCGAGTAAGAGGGTAACGAGGACGGCCCATTGGGAGTGGGTGTGGATGCAGCATGAGGCGTTGCGCTTGGTGAAGGCGGCCATGAAGAGGGGGGTGCATTGGGAGGGTTTGAGGTGGGGTGGGGAGCGGAGGTAGATTCGTTTCTTGGGGTCGCGTTGGGCGGACATGGAGAGGACGTAGATGTTTGAGGGTTCCATGAGTTCTTTTGAGACACCGGAGGGGGCTAGGTAAACTAGATCACTGGCAGATGGTCAGCAACGGCAGGTAATGGTGCGCATAGACTTACTTGTCTCGAATACTTGCTCCTCCTCCTGTACCTGAGACCCATCCTAGTGTCCAGAACTTTCTGCAGAGTGCAGGTATGAGGTTGGCGGGGTGCTTGCTGTCGTCGGATTTGACTAAATGATGATTGTTTTCTGTGGCCTGCTGGGGGTCTACGGTAGTTGCCATCTTGTTCATATGCAATGGAACAGAGAGTGGTAAAGATGAAGATGAGAAAACAAATGGCTTCAACTCGCGCAACGATTTTGGCGATCTCGCAATTGCGGCGTATCAACGTGGGGGGTACTGAAAGAGAGCTCTCGGCTTTTCATTGCCGCACGTGCAGCATAGTCTCAGCTTCGAACAATCATAATATAATCGCACTTGAGCTGCCAATTCTGGTGAATCTGTACAGTAGATACTGATATTATTCCAAAGGAGCGACTTGCAATGGAATCTAATGCAATCGCAATCGCGATCGCTCTGCCCCGCCGGGACATTCTCATCCGTACTAGTCTTGAAATCAGTCAGCACTGTTGATGCGGAGCAATTGGAGCTTAATCATTGGCTGGGAAAGGTTCGCCCCTAAAGCAGTTGGAATTGGAGAAGATAAAGCTCTGCCGTAAAGGTGTCCTCAAGCTCGATCCGAACTCTCTCTGAGCTGTTGATATATAGATGCAGAGCTGTAGCATAAATCTCATACCTGTCCAATCGATATTAATATAGATGAAGGCATTGCTCAGAAGTGACACGTTGCCCTTTCCTTGTCCCACGGCACTTGGGTGTTGCTTCCATGCTCTTCTAACGGGTAAGAGCTCAGCTAAAACTAAAACTGAAGCCATCTACGAAGCGACCGATCCCTGTCTCCGCCCCGGATTTGTTAAGGCCACCTGTCGATTTTCCCTCCGTCCAAGAACTTTATTAACACCTTCAGCCTCCCACTTTATCAACCTTCGTCTTTTCTTCCTTTCCATCCCACACGAGCTCTGGAAGCAACAACCACCGACGGCGTTCCTCTTCACGTCGATTCAGACTCTTCTTGTCTTTCAATTCCTTTGATCGATCGGATCTGCTCTTCGTCCTTGTGTAGCCATCATGAAGTTCCACGCAACCGCCGCCATCTCGGCAGCTGCTCTGTTGGCAGGGTCTGTCAATGCTGATGCTCAATCTGTCCTCAGCGAAGCCAGCTCTTCTGTCTCCAGCGTTGCCAGCGAAGCTACCTCCTCTACCTCCACTGCTATTGAGCTCCCTACCTTCACTGTAGGTCCCCCGCATACAAAGCGCAACCACCCCTCTTTTGCGCAATTGCATGCTGACTTTGTGCTCTGAAGCCTACCACCATCAAGGGTGACTTTGTCGAGCAATTCACAGACGACTGGGAGGCACGATGGAAGCCATCCCACGCCAAGAAGGACACCAAGGGTTCTGAGAAGGCCGATGAGGAGTGGGCATACGTCGGAGAATGGGCTGTAGAGGAGCCTACTGTCTTCAAGGGTATGGAGGGTGACAAGGGTCTTGTGGTTAAGAACGCTGCTGCCCATCACGCCATCTCTGCCAAGTTCCCCAAGAAGATCGATAACAAGGGCAAGACCCTCGTTGTCCAATATGAAGTCAAGCTTCAAAGTGAGTTCAATCTGAAACTGGGTGTACGAAATCAATGCTCACGAGTTCGCAGATGGTCTCGAGTGTGGTGGTGCTTACTTGAAGCTCCTCCGTGACAACAAGGCTCTCCACCAGGAAGAGTTCTCCAACACCTCTCCCTACGTGATCATGTTCGGTCCTGACAAGTGTGGTTCCACCAACAAGGTCCACTTAATCATCAACCACAAGAACCCCAAGACTGGCGAGTACGAGGAGAAGCACCTTGCTACTGCCCCAGCTGCCCGAATTGTCAAGACCACCGAGCTCTACACTCTCATCATCCACCCCAACAACACCGCTATCATCAAGTTGAACGGTGAGCAAGTCAAGGAGGCCAACCTTCTGGAGGACTTCCAACCTGCTTTCAACCCTCCCAAGGAAATTGATGATCCAAAGGACAGCAAGCCAGACACCTGGGTTGATGAGGCCAGAATCGCAGATCCCGAGGCCAAGAAGCCAGAGGACTGGGATGAGGATGCACCATTCGAGATTGTCGACGAGGAGGCTACCATCCCAGAGGACTGGCTTGAGAGCGAGCCCCTCACCGTTCCCGACCCAGAGGCACAAAAGCCAGAGGATTGGGATGATGAGGAGGATGGAGATTGGGTCGCACCGTAGGTATTCTTTTCCAAGCTATCCAGCAACCGTACTGACTTGTCACTAGGACTGTTCCCAACCCCAAGTGTGACGACGTCTCTGGATGTGGACCATGGACCAAGCCAATGATCAAGAACCCCGCATACAAGGGCAAGTGGACCGCTCCTTACATTGACAACCCAGCCTACAAGGGTGTCTGGGCTCCACGCAAGATCAAGAACCCTGACTACTACGAGGACAAGCACCCATCCAACCTCGAGCCCATGGGAGCCATCGGTTTCGAAATCTGGACCATGCAAAACGACATCCTCTTCGACAACATCTACATTGGTCACTCCATTGAGGACGCCGAGAAGTTCGCCGACGAGACCTTTAAGGAGAAGCACCCCATTGAGCAACTCCTCGAGCTCGAGTCTAAGCCCAAGGTAGAGGACAAGCCCAAGGCCAAGTCTCCATCTGACCTCGTCTTCCTTGATGACCCAGTCCACTACATCAAGGAGAAGCTTGACCTCTTCTTCACCATCGCCCAAAACGATCCCATCCAAGCCATCAAGTTCGTTCCTGAGGCTGCTGGTGGTCTTGCCGCCGTTGCTATTACTATCTTGGCCATCATCATCGGTGTTGTCTCTGCGTCCGGCTCTACCCCTCCCCCAGCTGTCAAGAAGGCTGCCGGTGACGCCAAGGCTGCAACTGTTGATGCTAAGGACAAGGCCGCAGAGGCTGTCGCTTCAGGTGTCGACTCAGCCAAGGCTGAGAAGCGTGCTACCCGAAGCACATCGTAGATAGTTCAGGGGCGATCGTGGGTGGAGGAAAATACCAAGTACCGAATTCGGAGGATGTTACAGTAGGGAAAGACTTGGAGGGCCGATTGAGAGTGCGCTGCATTTTAAGTTTCTGCCAACCGTCCATTTACTTTCTTGGGATGGTTCTGAGCATGGATTCATCGTACATCTGTATCTTAGGCGCACAAAATACTTGAATGAAACTGCAAAGTCCTAAAATCATCCTGCCTCTACTTCTTTATGCCTGTGATACTTTAAGACATGCATTATATAGGTTCTTCGAGTGAGAGAGCCATATGTCAGAATTGAATCTTCGACAAGTGTCCGTCCCTATTCTGCTTGATGTTAGAGCGAGTGAAGTAAACAATCTCTCCATATCATTATTGAATTTCGTTACTGTACGTTGTTTCAGCATTCCCTGTGTCATCACTCCAGCATTATGTATCTTTTCTTGTACTTTGAGAGTGGTTTAGGCTTCCGTGATTCGTCATGATAGCAAGCTCGATGAGATGTTTTAAAGCACGTCTACACAGGGCTGCCACAACACTTTGCTGCCGAAATTCCACTTTGATATTTTGTTTGACTCTTTAGAATTTGGCATTTGGTTTCGGAAGCGTTGACCGAGGTTTCTTGCACCGTTTGGACGTCGCTTCCCCTCCTACTGCTTTACTTCCCGTCACCTTCCTCTCAAGCATTCAGTCACTTTCTGTTTTGGTGCCATGTATAAGACTTTTCGCTATTTTCTTTTTTTATCGACTTTACTAAGACCTAGGGAATTAGAGTTGGTGTTCTTATTTTCACGCCAGAGCTTTTAGGACAATGAGATCTGAGAAATAGTGAGGTCAGTTGTAATTCAAAGTCAGGCTTCAAATTCCTCTAAAAGTCTCGCAGGATATTCCCAGACTTTTTTGTCGTCTACCCATATTCCCATTTGTGCATCCAACAATTCAAGTATTGACATGAACTCGTCTCATCATAACCTCGTTCTTCATCCCAACGTGAAATTTCCACAGTTGATGTAGGTTGTTTTGCCATCCTTGCTAGATATTCGATGTCCTAGACATCCATCTGGAACTGCAACCCATCACTCCCATTCATCTTCACCGCCGCTGATCCACCAGCCACATCATCGACCTGTGCCTTCCACCTCTCAGGCATAATAGCCTTGAAATCAAACTTCCCCTTTGCATTCCTCGGCACGGGCCCATGTTCCGTGATAATAGAATCAATAAGCTGATACGGCGTAACATCAAACGCCGGATTCCACACATTGATCCTCTGATCCGCAATCGCCACTCTTTCCGTATGATTGACATCCACCTTGCCATCTTTCCCAACCACCGCTCCGCTAATCTGCGTCAATTCTGTCTGCGCTCTATTCTCAATCTTGATCAGATCTCCATTTTCTTTCTCGAGATCAACACTAGTAGTCGGAGCTGCGACGACGAATTTGATGCCATGGGCTTTAGCCAGCACAGCAAGTTGATATGTCCCAATTTTGTTGGCTGTGTCTCCGTTTCGGACGACGCGGTCAGCGCCGACGATGACGGCCGTTATGTTCTTTTCGTCTTTGTATGTTTTGAAGAGGGAGGCGGCCATGGAGTCGGTGATTAGGGTGGAGGGGATTTTCTCATAGACGAGCTCAAAGGCTGTGAGGCGGGAGCCTTGGTTGTAGGGTCTGGTTTCGGTGCAGTAGGCGTGGTCGAGGTAGTTCATGTCGTGGAGTTTGCGGATTATGCCTAGGGCTGTGCCGACTCCGGAGGTTGCGAGGGAGCTGTTTGTTGTCAGTATCCCGTGGGAAGTTTTGGGGTATTTGCTTAGTTGGTGTCAACGTACCCTGTGTTGCAATGTGTCAAGACGCTGATCTTTCTATATGTCTGATCAGGAGCCCCTTGGGTCCCAGGTGGGCTTGTAGTATAGTATCTGAAGTCATCGTCAGTGACGGTACTGGTGACCGGTGGCTGTAACGCTCTCAGGTACTCTGCCCCCCACATTCCAATTCTCTGATTTGTAGCTAGATCATCTTCAAAGATCTTCTTCGCAACCTCGATGAATTTCTCTCGTATACTGACACATGCTTGGGTCTCGTCGGAAGCTGTTGCATCAGATGCTGCTTTCTGCGTTTGTGTCTTAAGGAGTTGGATGGCATTCGATAGATCCACAGCCGTTGGGCGACTTTCCATCAGGTAATCAAGCTTGCGGTTGATAAATTCGACGAGGTCTTGCTTTTTGCTGGTACCTGGAGTACATTAGTCAGTGCTCACATGGGAGGATTTGGTGTCAAGAAGCTTACCATCTTTCTTATGCCACAGCTCGACAGCCAGAGCCAGAGCTGCGACAATTGCAATTGCTGGAGCTCCTGGTCAAGCCTTAGCCGCTGAATCTGCCGTAACAAGAGATCCTAAGATGTACCTCTGACGCGCATTGACTTGATACAATCGAATGCCTCTTCACACGTCGATACATCATCGTAGACGAATTCATGGGGGAGCTTTAGCTGGTCAAGAACGAGAAGCTTGCCGCTCTCGTACTTGATCGCCTTGAGACCGTGGTCCATGATGGAAATTATTGGTGCACAGTTCCGCGTATTGGCTTGACGAGAATCTTTGTTTTGGTCTCTGCCAGTGCATAAACAGAATGAGTTATTAGGACGCGGTTTGGATGAGTTTAAGTTTTTTTCCTCCGGGAGCAACACGTTCTTGGAGGAAAGGCGGAGAGCGCTTTGCTTTTCTGCCAACCCCCGCCTGCCTTTCTGGGCTTGGCTTGCACGTGCTTACCCCTCCTTCAAGCCTCTCAGCCAAAACGGTGAGAAGAAGAATAGTGGTTTTACATACGTAGATTGAGACATGAACCCAAAAGAAGTACACACCCAACGTCACATGCTTGAATAATTCAAATGTGCCACGTGTGAGGAAGTTGAGAAAATATCAAAATCAGACCGCCCTTGAAGCCATCCACTTCAGCAGCTTGTGATCATTACTAGGCAAAGAATATCTACGATGGTCTTTTTAGCATAACCCTTCAACTGGATTACTCAACCTGGCAACACTGGAAGCAGGTTCAGCCTTCAAGACGCAGTCTCGCAGATGAGATACCAGGAGAGAGGATCCGCCACGCGGCTGTTAACATGCGAAGAGAGCCAATTGTTTCCCTGCCCCCAAGTGTACGAAAACATGAGATCAACCTAATCGGAGATCGCTCCGCAAAGTCTCCATCGGGCTCCCCTTTCAATCAATATTCAGTGGGGTTGACCGCCACCAAAATCTGTTGAAAGATGGGGCGTGAAAGTGGCCTGATCACTATCGACATCAACCCAGAACCAATGAAAAGAAATTCAACGCACAACTTGCGCATTGACGGCGACTTCTATAAATCTGAACCCCCAGTGACCCCGCTTTCTTGAAAAAAAACTCGTCATAGGAAGTCCAGAAGCTTGATATTTAAACAGGATTCCACTTCGAGGCACCAAAACCTATCAATCAGAGAAATGCACAATCATATCTTCATTTCGTCCGTGATGGTGCGACTGAACGCCAACCAAAATGCCACTACTCGGACAAGATAATAAACAGATCTGGGGAATCTTCTCATACCATATACCACCCGAACTCCAACTAGCGCCATCCGTCCACGGCGCCTCAAGATGACTACCCATAACAATGACACTTCGGTCCAACCTTATTGATGAGGAAGCGGCCTCCTTCGTGTACTGGAGCCGCCGAAGTTTTATACATTGGGAGGGTCGATATAAACGTCAGGTACCTTGCCGGCCATTACTGTTTCTATCGACGATCTCTCCCGCCCTCAGCAATGCGCTGACGGGATCTAAATTATTGTCATCGGCCGAATGCGAGTAGTCCTGAAGTCGAGGGTCGGATTGATTATTCTGATTGCCTTGCTGCGAATAGCCTCGAATCGGTGGAATTGAGTTTGGGAAGTCGATAGTATGAACTGCTGGAACTTGGTAAGTACTTAATCTTGCCAAGGAATTCCACATCACAGAAACCCACTAGGTGAAGACCAGACATACCATTTGGAGACTGTTGCGTAACAATCAGTGTTGATTGGGGGGATAAGGATGGTGGTCTCAGGGGGGGCAGCAAGTTGTCGTATGATCCATTTGACTTTTGAGCGTAGAGTGTTGGCAGTGGAAGAGCTCGATCGAGTGGAGGCTCCAAGGGTGTACGCGGGGTAAAGAATGCAGAGGATCCGGTGCTAGCTGATGATGTCGATGATCGGTTCGTTGACTCGGAAGTCAACAACGGCGGAGGTGGGTGGTTCTGGGCTCGATGCATCCGATGGTCATGCTGCTGGGAACCAGTGAGATTGCGGGAATCTGCAGACGGTGCTCCAGAGAAATTCGGTCGGCTGTCAGTGACGCTCGACAGTCGAGGAAGTTGCTGTGAGTTGGCTGGGTCGTCGCCGCGGTGCCCCTCCCGCCAAGCAAGTAACTGAGGATTCCCACCATATATAGAATCACGATATCCAGGAAGAACCGTGGGTGACGTCGTACTGGGCGAGTTCTGCGGCTTCGGGGCGCCAAGGGACACCGACAATTTCGGCATGTTGGGTAGTTGAGGTGAGGTTTGTCCCTCAGGGGCCTGCCACTGGCCGTTGGTCGAGCCGGACGACTCAACGCGCATACGACCGATGGGAGTATCGCTGCCATGTTGACTCGCACCACTGCTCCCCGAAGTACTGCTCACAGCACTGGCGTGCCCTTCCAATTTCGGTCTTTTGACTGCGTCGGATTCGGTCGCTAAATGAGGTTCGTTAGAAGATGGACCAATTGACTGACAAAAATGCTATATAGCCTGCCCACCTTGTTGCGCAGTCGAGTGCCTCGCCTTGAAGTCAGCTAGGTATTGCGAGTATTCTTTATAACTGTCCGTCCTTTTATATTCGGTAAGTTCGTTATTGTATTTCTCCTTCGCAGAAAATGCCTGTTGCTCGTAGGGCTCCTTCTCGGCGGGTGAGAGATTCTGCCAGTTTTCGCCTACTAATTTGGCAATCTCCGTGAAAGACAAGTTTCTGCCCTTGAGCTCTTCGCGCATTTTGTTCGAGAATATAACGTATGCCGAGGGAGGTCGTTCGGGAGCATTTTCGTCAGGTTTCGGGTGCCGTCTATACTTTCTCTTTGCGCCCTGTGATGCGCCACTTCCGTCCTTGCTCTCAGTTTTCGGATTACCTCCTTTCGACTCTTCTGGTTGCCTATCATCGGTCGGTGTATTTCGTGGGGAGGCTAAGGCTCGATCTGAGGACAAGCCTCTCGAATTGGCAATTTTCCGCTGGAGCTTCCTGCGGTGACCAAGTTTCACACCCAGGGCATCGAAATCGGACTCTGTGATATCGAGTATCGTTTCCCATGTATCAAAGCCTTGTTCTAGGAAGTCGTGCAGGTAGTGAGAGATACCCAGCTCTGCGAATATGTCCCCCAGTTCAGTCATACAGTAGATAGCGTCTGGAAGCTGTCCAGGCCTACAAGAGAGCTCCAAACTCGATGGTTTCTGAATTTCGTGAGGAGCAATTAAGCTCTCGTGTGGTACTGATTTCTCTCCGCAGCAGATCTTCAAGAGCCGTCACACTTCTTCTTCGAGGAGCCAAGATATGATAGACCTCGAGAGGGTGTCTGGGATATATGTCGTGTAAAGGTCATTGATCTCTGCAATGTACAATACAGTCAAATGAGGCTGTGGTACATGAATGGCCAGTGGAGCTCCAGACCAGATTGCTCTTGGGCATGCAGATAAAGCTTTCAGGTTTTCAAGGAGTCCTGAATAGTTGAGATCTGTGGCGGCTGACAGAATACCCCAAGAGAATTGGCACGTATATAGTAGAGTAATCTGATGGACTCGAAAGATCAGCTGGTTGCGAGTTTGTCTGGATGCGCGTCGAGTCTATGCAGAAGGTGGCACTTTTCGAAAGAGTCAGCTCCTTGATTCAGGCACAAGTAGTTCATAAAGGCATTGGTAGTAGTAATTGGAGTTGCCATTTGCCATTTGCCATTCGGCTGTCTAGAAGCTGGATCTTTGGTCTTTGGGATGGATGGTGTGGAGAGAGTGACGCCAGAGGAATGTTACCTTTGAGAGTTAGGAGTGGTGAAAAGCTGAGACCACGGAGAGATCGTCCGAGACGACTGGTAGAGATTCGGGGCTAGAAGAGATAGCCCTCGAGAGAAGATCGAGATGGGCAACGGTTAATCTTGACTCGCGAAAAAAAAGTGTAGTCAGTGACGACGTTCCGAGTGGGCAGATGCGTCGTAGGGATGGTGCTGGATTCTCAGAGCTACAGGTGATTCGTCGGTAGATGCCGAGTGTCTATGTATAAACAGCGGATTTTAGGGGGGTGGGGAGGCGAAAACAAAAAAGGTATTAGAGAATCGAAAGGCGTCCGTGTATGCTGCCTGCTGTACGTATAAAGAAGAAAGATGGAAGAGGGCGAAGGGTGACTAGTAAAAGCTCATCATCGGTGGTGGGAGTTGGAAGGGGAAAATCTGCGATCGAGTAATGGAGAGGGTCGCTATTGTGAATCTCGCTAGACGCAACCACGCAGGGCCAGCGATAGCACCATGGCAAAAGGCCACAAATGCGTAAAGTAGAGCAGCGGCCGAGAGAAGCTGCTCGATGGGGAAAGGCATGGAAGATTGTGATTTTGGGGGCAGTGTGGGATGGCAAAGGCATCTGCTAGGGCAACTTGGGCAGCAGCAGGCCGTTCACCTCCTGTCACGGCGCATGCGGAGTGGGGCAGCGCAGGGGAACCGCCAGAGAGGATCTGGACATCGACGCTGAAGGGGGAATCGGGGATGCCTCCGATGTGCGTATTGTCCCACTGTACCGTATTCCGAACTTCTGGGCGGAGGTCGAGCCCAGGCGGACGACTCTCTCCGTGGGGATACCGTCACTGGCCTGGGGCATCAAGCATCAGAGGGATTGCCTTCGAGAAACCTTCCTCTGCAAAGCAGCACCCGCATGATGGGACGAGGAAGAACTCGATGTGTTCAACTCCTCGGTGATCCTACCAGGGACTGGGGCTGGGAGGTTTGTATCCACTCACGCCTGGTTAACCTTCTCGTGGCAGGCCCATGCGTCTGGCATGTACCGCACGGTAATATCTTGGGCGGGCAACTGGCTACTTACTACTCTAGACCTGCACCCACTGCGAGACAGCGCAGTGCCAGCGTCAAGCAACTGTCACCGTTCCCCTTCTGCCGCCGTGATGAGGATGAGGCGTGCGCGTGCTCGTTCGCGTGCGGCTGTCCTGCACCGCATTTGCACAATACATTACTCGCATCGGGCGCCGTCTTCCTCTAACCGAAAGAGGGCTTCCAGCACATCGAAATTCTTCCGAAACATGGGAAACCCAAAGGTGGTCTGATGGTTCGGCATCGGCATCAGCATCAGCATCAGCATCAGCATCAGCATCACGATTGTTCTTGTGCGACACTCCACCACGATGGTTCACCTGGTGTACCAAGCCGAGCTTCAATAATCACATCATTCGCGTTGCGACCTCGAGTTCCGAGTCAGTCTCGTGCTATCTGAGACTCTGAAGCGGCGTGGGGAGTAACCTGTTCAGTCCATGTCGCACTAGGTCGAGCATAAATCCCGATGGGACGTATAAATGTCGATGAGGACTGCCACCTTTTCGCAGCATGGGCAAATTGAGGAATCAACCGTCGACCCCGACACCCGGTAGCCAGTAGCTGCCATGTCATGCATACGAAGAACCAGTCGAACCTGCGAACCTGCGAACCTGCTTTGCTCCGGGCTGGCAAAGCAGGTCTTAGCCTATCACGAGACCGTGTTTGTCACTGTTTGCGCACCAGTTACGGGGCAGAATGCACGCCGCTCTATTTTCATATTCGCCTTCTTTGGACATGGACATCAGAAGAATCCGGTGAATGTTGAGGCGTCAGGAAGTGATGATTGACGGCAGCTTCGTTTGATGAAGTACCTTTCTGCAAGATTTCGTCTGTCGTTGTCCATGCAGTTTCTGTAAACTCTTGTTTCTTCTCAACTCGTGCTCCTTTGTCTTAGGCTTTCCAGCATGGTAAGATTTGCAGAAAAACTTTGAAGTCATACACTTCTCGAAAAGTACGACTCGAGACCTAGAACGGCTGATCCTTTGCCTTGTGATACCGGTATGGCAATCTTTAATGCGAATATAAGTGACCTATCCAAAAGTATGAAAACACGATGAATACGTTCGATGGTTCTGGACAGAGTCGCCATCGTCGTGCGAGTCTTCAATCGAAAATGTCAAAATACGGCACCCCCGACTTCCAGTGACAGTCTTGAGAAATAGGAGAGGAAGCCCCGAGGGCCATCGAGTGTAGAGTTTTCATCTGATGAATATACTCTGAGTGTACGAGACCTCGTGCTTGTTCGCCAACAGAGAAAACCCAATTGCAAGGGGAACGACGGAAATAGGTGTTCTTCCTTGAAGACAACATGAAGGCGCGAAGGGAAAACAAAGGGCGGCGGTAAGTTCCAACATATACAAATAATCCCATCCCCAAGCCTAGAAAATCGATTATCTTCATAGGTAGGAGGTGTTGAAGTGTCACATGACACGGCGTCAGGAGCGTGACATAAACTATATTTGAAATAGTTGCTTAATTTTTAACGAGAGATGGTTACTAACCTATTCGCTCTGCGCCAGGGCACACAAGCATTGTAGAAAGTTGGTACTCTTTCGCGAGACTGATGAGGGTAATGAAGAGTCAGGTTGAAGACAGAGCGCTCTTGTTTTCATGCAAGACTAGCACTAGCGCGGGTGGCATCTTTTGCCATTTCCTCCTCAGCCACAACGGGGACTCAAGTCCATTAACTTGAAGGTCAACATCGACAACTGTCATCACAGCATTTCAAATTCGTCGGTCCGAGATTCTTGCAAACGTGTCGAATAAGACGCGCTGTTTTATCCCATTTCATCCCTGCCTGGGCTGTCTCATGATCGCTTTGGGCTCGCTTCACAACGTATCGTCTTCTTCCCACTCCTCATTTGGAGCACTCTTGCCGCTGCAGAATGGCCTCATCGAATGATTCCTCGAAAGACGGACATGCAGAAGAGTCAAATTCAGACGCGGATTTAGCGCAGGTCAGTGAGCATTTCGTTGCAGTGTGTTTTACGCCTACGTCCCCAGGCCTTGGGAGGGTCCGGACCTGGCTACCGGGAAACAAGTCGCAGGCTGCCCTGCAAAAACTCGCTCGTGAGGCCATTTTCTGTATTTGCACATGGATGTTGTGGGAGCGCAATCGCAATCACCAGCGAACATCTGCTGTTGTGGCCCTGCCGCTGGAGATATCCAAAATCCCATGCACATCGTTATCAATCTGCGCGCTGCTCGTCTGACGTTGCTTAGACCCTTGAAGCCTTACTGACGCCACACACCTAGATTTCCGATGCATTGGTCCATATCGCAAAGTAAGAACGTGCGTTTTCACATTGCTATCACGATTATCAGTACGACTCGCCAGCAACATCTTCCACGAGGCCTGCACTTTCTTCCGCAAAGGATCTTTACCTCACACAACATTGCATATACGTCGAGCTTCTCCGCGGAATCTAGAAGCAATCGAAAAGATCACTTCATCGAAGCAGGGCGGTTGAGGTTTTGTTGTCGAGCTTTTATCAGGCCAGATCGATCGAGTGATCTAGATCTCGGTCTTCTGTCCGAACCCATCCCCTCTCTTAGGCTGAGATGATCTTGACCTTTGTATCACTACCATGAAACTGTTTAAATCAACTACTACTTGCTGCTACTCTCATCAAGACTGGCTCGATTCTTCGCGTACTAACAAATAGAACAGAGGTGAAAAGACGGCGCAAGCGCTTGAGTCGCATCTTACGAGTCTCGAAAAGAAGATCGACGATTTACTTGCCAGCTTCGAAGAATCAGAACGGGCCAAGGTTGACGAAGCCAACTCTAAGGCGTCAAGTTCAAAGTCTGGAAGCAACAAGGGGGGGAATGAAGAGAAGGCTTGAACTGACGTTTCTATTGCCGATGCAGGAACACAGATGAGAATACCGACAGCATTTAGAACGGAACCCAGGAATACCATGGCGACGCCCTGGAATCCTATCATCCCTAGAGTAACGATTATAGAATGGGTATACGGGAACAAATGGTCTAGACCATAGTCCCAATACGATGTTTCGTCGCCTCGCGGAGATATCTCCGAAAGCCGTTTCTGTGACAGATGCCCTGAAGAGGGAACATGGACAAGTGTGAATACGATCCGCTCGTACATGGCATTTGTTGGGGGAATTCCGAGTGGATATCAAGATACTCCCAACTGGTCGGGAGTCATCTCCGTATGGATCTTTTCCATCGCCGGTATCGAACGTCACTGAAGGCTTGATAGCAGCTATGCACTATTCTCCGCTGCAACCATTCGACACGTTCTAGCCGCATGTCATTAATTCTACGTCAACCAAGGTTCTTCTCAAAGTAGGAGAGGCGGAACAGTTTTGTTCCTCATCTCGGACATCTCCATTGTGCATCTTTCAGATAAGGGCATGTCTCATTTTCTGCCTGTAGTAGTTTTGAAAGTATGACCGACATTAGAGAACATATACGGCAGCTTGTCATTTGAAAGTTTTGTTCTTTTCATATGGGCAGAATTTTTGTTTATAATCGATTTTTGGGAGGGTTTGTTGTATATTGCCAGTACTTGCGGTATAGAAACTGGCATCTTGACATCTCTGCTTTATATCGCCACTTTTGAAAGAGGAACGTACATTTATATTCAAATGTCCCTCGGGAGCTGCGCACTTCAATAGGCTAATGCAACATTTTTCTTGCCTTGACTCTATTTTATTGAGCTGACTCATAACAAATATATTCACCCGTTTTCCCCTCTCGCAGATAAAACGGATCATCTTCAATCACTCAAACAAATCCAACCTCTCAGTCCAACTTTCTTTCAAGGCAAATCTTCATCTCAACTCCTTTTATCAAAGTCGATCAATCTCCTCTCCAAATACTCCCTCAAGCCCGCCACGACATCCTCCCCAATCGCACCTTCTTGCCACGTCAAACTCAACACCAATGGTCCACCCTTGATCGAAACACCGTTGCAAGCCACAGCTGGACCAGCAGGCATCCCGCATTGTGTAAAGATTAATTTCTCGAGTCTGATCTCACTTCCTTTGGCGAAGGTTGGCATGTCGACGACCCCGATGTTGGATAGTTCGTACGTGTAGCATCGAGGTGTAAGTATGCTTTCCTCACAGTATTTTTCGAGGTCTGGGATTTTGATTATGGAGAGAAGGGCGGAGGGGCCGTGGGATGGGATTTGGGAAAGCTCGGTGTTGATTTCTGAGGTGAATTGTGAGGAAAGTGAGGCTATGAAGCTCTCTTCTTCTACTGAGTTTTCGGTTGAGGATCGGGCGAGAGTGAGAAGAGCAGAAGACGGAGAGAAAAAGAGTAATGAGGGCGTGGATGAGGGAGGTGAGTGTTGTGTTCAATTTGCGGGTGGTGTGCAGGATGCCTGGGACAGAGGAAGATGGAATGGTGAGGAAGGTGACGCGGGAGGTGAAGGAGTGTTTTGAGATGAGGAATGGGTGCGTAAATCCATAAGGCTGAGTAGGAGTTATGGTAGTTAGTGGTGGTTCGGTTGTCTTAGATAGGGGCTCGGTTGTTTGAGGTGATGAAAGTGTTGGGAGGAAGTCCTCGGTGTATAACGGTCTGGGAATCGTGGCCAGGACCACATAGGGCCAATCTGCTCCAATTTCCTATGTCGATGAGGATAATGCGAGGTGGAAGTTCTCGAGAAGCGTCTTGTGGAAGGCGGTTCCACTCGTGCCGTCTGCTATTGCATGATGGGATATGAAGAGGATGTCTACTCTCTGACTGCCATCCTCGGCGACCTTTTTTTCGTGTTTCAATATCTTCAGCTTCCATGCAGGCATTTTAGTCTGATTAACGAAGAGATGTTGATGTCCGATCCCGATTTTCTTTGATAGTATAGTATCCTTGTCTCTATTCTCAGGTCTAGGATTGAGGATTTCAACAACATCCTCGAAGTGAAGTGCTGAGAGCCGGACGAAGTGAGCATCTAATTCGAATGTTCGTTCCACGAGACCATAGCATAAAACTGGATGTCGGTTGATGGTCTTCGCCAGAGAAACTTTGATAAAGTCTTCGAAACGATCCTGGGCCTCGGGTGAGAAGTTGTAGATCCAGTTACGGCGCAAGAGTAATAGTGACCATGAGCATGCCGCCCTGCATAATATCGACCAAGAAGACCTAGATTTGTCAATATGATGCAGTCAGATAAAAGCAGCAAAATGGCGGTATAGAGATGGAAATCAAGAGGGATATGATCTGGGATGAGTGTTTTTGCAATGGCCTAGACAATCTGGATCATTGATTGATGGTACTCTCAATTGGCGTTTGAAGATCAATGGTCTGCATACTGTGAGATTACCATCTTAACTGGGACAATAGTTATTGTCACTTTCGGGGTAAATGTCCGAAGTCAATAAATCATTGAGGCATTGAGAATCTCACTCTACCAGCAAGTTGGCAACCCATGGCTTCACAATACCAGTTCCTGAAGGTATATTGGGCATCAAACATATGCTGCTCGAGAATAGGTCATATAATATAGGGCCCGCAATCTAAATGACGATGCAAATGAAAAAAACTTTCTTCTTGGATAATTCAAGAGTGGTAGCTCGAAAGGGGAGCTGATCCACCCAATTTCACGTTTCGAAAGCTTGAAAAAGGTAAAACAGAACATGGAACAATCCACCAACCTGCAGGAATATTTTCAGCAGCCATGACTGCCGTATTTTGTGAAGAGCCGAAGTGATCGTACGAGATGGAAGAGTTCGGGAAGAGAGAGAGCGAGTGCGAACTATCTTCGCGCAAGACGAAGACGAAAACAAAAAGTATCCAAACGTCGTATTTGGGACCAATGAAGTGATATCGTTCAAATGTTAAAGATTCATTTGACATGCAGTAAAGATTGAAGTGCATTTGTATGACTCTTACGAGGTTCTGGGCAACACGTGACCTTCCACTCTCCTACACGCTGAGACCGCTCCCAGACTCACCCCGCACAATTTTGATACTCATTTACACGACAGCTGTCAAACGAGCAGCTGGGAACTTCGTGATATCGTTTGAACGTGGTACGTACTCAGTCAGGTGCTACAGCATTATCTCGTTCCAGTAATCTACGATAAGTGAAGTGGATGCATAAGTCCTGCAGCCACAGCGAGCATCGGACAAGGATCTCGGTACGCCCTTTCCTCGAGTCAGAACCCATTTTAAGAAGTATTTTTGGGTGAGAAGGAGCATGAATTGAGCTCTAAATCTCGGATTCCCCTCCTTTTTGGCTTGCAATTGCCATCTTCGAACCGTCTTTATCTGGAGCGGGGGAACTTCTCACCTTCCTGACGTATTCGTTGCGTTGCTTCTTACGGTGAGTCAATTTTCATCATTCGCCACGGGATCATATTGTACAACGCTCCATTTGTTCGTCTTCAAGATCACTAATATTGACTTAGTTCCCCAGATCAAGATCCTCAAACTCAACTGATTCTTCACTGCCAAAATGAACGGACATGCTGTTGAAAGTGGGAGTCATCTCACTCAAGCTGGGATCGAAGCCGCAAAGACCATGGCCCATGAAGAATCAGCAATCAAGGAGCTTGATGCCTCGGAGCTCAAGATTACTCGAGCTACCGCTCCACGAGTTGTCCCGGAGGTCAATTCAAAGGAAGTATTCGACATGAAGACTTGTAAGTGAAGGTCAATTCTATGCCGTTACGTTTGAAAATTATGCATATAGTGTGGTACCTCATCCAACGAAGCAATTGTACTCTCATATACTCCTTAAATGATCCAATAACAATAGCTGACGATCTTCACCTCCAGGTACTGACCACATGGTCAAGGTCACGTGGACAAGTGAATGCTCCTACTCCAACCCATCTCAAAGAGGAATTAACAGTAGTAATAGGAGATGAAGGATGGCATGCACCTGAGATAGAGCAATATGGACCTCTGACTATGATGCCGATCGCTTCATGTCTTCATTATGCTACCCAATGCTTTGAGGGAATGAAGGTCTACCGCGGCTATGATGGAAAACTTCGATTGTTCAGACCAGACAAGAACTGTGCGAGGTTGAACATGTCTTCTGCTCGAGTAGCATTACCGCAATTCGATCCCGTCGAACTAGGGAAGTTGATGAAGAAATTCTTAGGCATTGATGGACCAAGTAAGCTTCTTTCATAGGTCAATGTCCGATACCGTGACTAATAATGCCAGAATGGCTGCCTAAATCCAGACCTGGAACGTTTCTGTACTTACGTCCGGCCATTATTGGAAACGGATCTGAAATCGGAGTGACTGCACCGGCTGAGGTCCTTTTGTTCATGGTAGCTGTCTTGTGGCCAGACTTCTCTGCTCCTCGTCCCGGAACCAAACCAGCACCACCAGGACTCAAGTTACTGGCGTCCAAGAATGATACTCGAGCATGGCCAGGTGGATTCGGATATGCCAAAGTTGGAGCCAATTACGGACCAGCGTTTGTTGCTCACATGGAGGGCCGCAAGCTGGGATACGATCAAATTCTCTGGCTACTCGGTCCCGAGCACCATGTCACTGAAGCTGGAGCGAGCAATTTCTTCGTTGTCTGGAAGACGAAACAAGGGGCGTTGCAGCTTGTAACTGCTCCGTTGGAAGGCAAGATTATTCTGGAAGGTGTCACTCGAGGAAGTGTGCTGGAATTGGCGAGAGAACGGCTCATTGAGGGATCAAAGTACTTGACACCTGAAGTTGGAAGCATCGAGATTGTGGAAAGACAATACACAATGCCTGAGATTGTTGAAGCTTCGAAGGAGGGACGGCTGGTGGAAGCCTTTGTTGCCGGAACCGCGTACTTCATCACGCCAGTCTCCGCCATCAACTTCAAAGACGAAGAAATTGAGATCCCCATGGGAGATGATGGTTCGAGTGGGCATTATGCTGCCTTGATCAAGAAAGTAGGGCGGCCCAAATCCCCAAATCCGATGAAGATACTAACTTCATCTCGCAGTGGCTTAGAGATATCATGTATGGAAACGTAGACCATAAATGGGGAGTGGTCATCGACGAAGAATAGAGATGAATATCATTGCTCGAAGCATCCGCTGGCTTGGAATCAATAAAACAAATTCTCCTCAACGTCCTGTAAATACAAATAAGACTAGAATAGAGATATTTAGCGATGATTCAAAGATAAAACTATCAACCCGTACTCCGATGAAATGTGGCCTGCGGATAGCCGCCGGCGCTATGAAAACAGCCTCCTCATGAAGCCAGATTTCGGTAGCCTAGTTGAAGGAATCACGTGTCCTGAAATGCTTCAAGAAGTGAACTTAAAATACCATCTCCCAACCTCAGAAAACCATAGAAGACGCTCATTTTCCAGTGATTGGATCACAAGCCACAGCGTGCAAGCGGCGTCAAATCGGCACCGAAAGAGGGGTCATTTACAGGGGATCGGCCACTAAGCAGCTTACCCTGCAGAAACATTTCTTCCCCACGTTGTCGAACTTCCAACAGACCGCCTCGACTTCTTCAATTCTTCACATTCTACACCATAAATTCCTCACGAACCTTCAAGATGACGGCCCCTACAGCAAACTACCCCCCGCTTGATCAGCGTCCAATCAAGAACACAATTATCCTCTTCGATGTAGATGACACGCTCACTGTTCCCCGCCGAGTACGATTATTCTCACAGCTCTAAGGTTATTTTATGGATGAGGGCGAGTGCTGATCTGCGAAACACAAACAGAAAGCCACCCCCGAAATGCTCACCCTCCTTTCCTCCCTCCGCCAAAAAGTAGCAATCGGCTACGTCGGCGGTTCCGACCTCGCAAAACAACAAGAACAACTCGGCTCCCCCTCCATCCCCGTCACCTCCCTCTTCGACTTCTGCTTTTCCGAAAACGGACTCACAGCCTACAAACTCGGTCAAAAACTCGCTTCAAATTCTTTTATTGCATGGTTAGGAGAGGAGAAGTATAAGGAGTTGGTGAAGTTTGTGTTGCATTATATTGCGGATTTGGATATTCCGATTAAGAGGGGGACATTTGTGGAGTTTCGGAATGGGATGGTGAATATTAGTCCGATTGGGAGGAATGCGAGTGTGAAGGAGAGGAACGAGTATCAGGCTTATGATGAGGAGAATAAGATTAGGGAGACGATGGTTGGCGTGCTCAGGGAGAAGTTTCCAGATTTGGGATTGACGTGAGTAAGCCCTTTGCATAGCAGATGATGTGGACACTTTGATTTGGAGGAAAAGTGGTATGATTTAGATGGATTGCTAATCTGGTTTTGTGGAAAATAGGTATTCGATTGGTGGCCAGATCTCGTTTGATGTGTTTCCTACTGGATGGGATAAGACGTATTGCTTGACGCATCTGGAGAACGAGGCTAAGCAACCCGGTGGGGTTGAGTATACTACCATCCACTTCTTTGGCGACAAGACACACAAGGGTGGCAACGATTATGAGATCTATTCGGACCCAAGAACGATTGGCCACTCAGTCTTGAACCCAGATGATACATACGCACAAGTCCAGAAGCTGTTCTTCGATGCGTGACTGCCGAGTCGAGGAGGGGATGTGAGCATGCTTTGAATTTTAGTAGATAGAATTTTCACTTGGAGCTTGAGCGCTGTGCATCTGCGAGGTAGGTAGCTTTGGACTTCAATTCATATTCGGATTTCTTCTCTTCGCTGTATTGGGATCATATATAGAGGAAGAAAAACAAGTAAGCAACATATTCCAAGCGCTTCCCTACAACTCCTCTTTCCAAATATGCTTGCTTGAATACTGCTCTTCAATCAAAGGGAATCGTTAAAAGCCACTACTCGTATCCTATCTTCCAAACTCAAGACTAGGAATTATAACCGGCCCATACTTCGTCGGAGGACTAAACCCTCCATCTCCCTGAACCACAAAATCAACCGCCAAACTCAACTTCGCCAACCCCTGCTGTCCATTATGCACACTCCCCGCATACGGATTTGCAGACCCAGCAATAGCTTCAGGATCATAAGCTACGAAAGCTACATAATTTCTTCTGCCCATGAGCTTCTTCATTTCGCGGGGCCCGCCGTTGGTGTCGGTTTGGAAGATCTCCATCATGTCTTCTTTGGTGTCGGAGACTTGGTTGGTGGTTTTTTGACCGTTCTGGGGAACGTAGAGGGGCTTGTTGTTGTGGAGCATTTTGAGGACGTAGGAGGGGGGTGGGGCGGCGACGACGGCGGAGGAGATTACTTGGTACATTGTTTTGTGGTCGCTTGGGTGGCTTGGGTCGTGGAGCAGGCCTGCGCCGCAGCAGTTGACATCTGGGTTCATAGTTAGTATTTGCGTTTTAGGGTTAAGGAGATGTTCTTACCTCCAGATAAGAAAGTCATGCGAATGCCTTTCTGATGCCCGATTCCTTGCAGTGTCCTGATCAAGTATGTTCTTTCAAGGTCCTTGGATTCGTGTGTCCACATATCCCGAAGCTCATCAGCAATGTCGATGTCTCCAAACGTGTTGAGAACACCACCCATCAATCCTGACTTGCCAACAGCTTTCTTGACTTGTGAGAATCCAGAAGCGACAGCTTCTTTCCCTCCCACAACGCCAGCGACGGAGCTCGTGACTTTTCCAAGAAGGTTGTAAGTTCCAGTGACTCCCTTCTTCGCTGTTGATATAGTTTGAGCGATGCTCTCTACCGTGTCTAGACGAGGGTACACAATCGGGACCGAAACCATCCACATACAGTGCTGGACGCTTGGCGGTAATGTCGCTACTTTGGGGAATATGCCTTGGTACGTTGGTCCTGCCAGGACTTGGCGTTGGTTACGCTCAGAACGACAATCTGGTCCAACAACCACAACAGCTGGCCCGAGGTATTTCACAAAGTGCCATCCAGTTCCAGTGATTGTGAAGAGGTCAATGTCGGTGCTAACGTTCCGGAGGATTTCCAAAGTTGTGTGATGCTGAAAGAGGAGGTACATTTCAATTCCAATACGTCCAATGTTCTTGAACATGTTTGAGGATTGCATGTACTCAGGATAGGATCCAAATCCATCAAAACTGCAGGAAATTAGTATTTTGACCAATGACTTATCATAATCCAACTTACATGTCGTGATCATCGATCTGGAGGATGTGAGGAATCTGAGCAAAAGCTTCTCTCAGATACGGTTGATCAAAGTGACTGGTGTAATAATGGAAATACGCATGAGAAACGTCTTCCTCATGCCTAGCAGTCCAAGCAGCGCTCTTTCGATTGTCCTTGCCACTCATAGCAAGCCATTGCTTGAGCAGAGGTATCTCCTTCCATAATCTATCTCCGTATATCTGATCACCTAGTCCAAGCTGAACATGAAAGCCACCGCATTCCACGTTCTTCTGCAGGATATCTTTCCACATGAATCCGATGCCGCCGAGTTTTGAGCGTTCGTTTACGCTCGTGTTCATGGCAAAGTCGTTTCCAGAATGGGCTATGAATCGCCAATTGGTCTCATATCGTCCTGCCACGAGGAATTCATAACGGGTGCAGCCTAGATGGGAGGTGATAGCATATGTCCACTTGTCACTTGGACCTTCTCCCATCTGCAAATCGACGTCGTACCGGTAGAAAGTCCAACGTTGGTGTGTGAAGATGGGATTAGGCTTCAATTGACGAGGATTTGGAGACAAATCAACGCTCTGGTGAATGTGAATAGTCGGTGGCTGAGGAGCATCGGTCACGAGCATTATCGTACCAAGCCATACACCTCTTTCGAAATCCATGTTAACGTATCGCAGGTACGGACCGAAATATACCCCATTCGTAGGTGCCACTTTATACATATCGACTCCAGCACTTGGTGGAGGACCCGAGAATCCAGCGGCAGTCGGCGTTTGAGATGCCATGCTCATGATACTTTCTGCGTAGCCAGGTGTATGTGGTGGGAATCCAGGAGAACCCAGGGGGGTTTTCCCAAATGCACTGAGCCCGGGAGACGCCAACGGATTGCCATAGGTAGACACCGTGGGAGACAGAGGTGCAGCATCGGGGTGGTTAAGTGGTGTTGGTCCTTTGGGGAACTCCCACTGTGTGGCCTGTGTTGGTAGATGTATATAATAATATTGACCAGAGTTTTGATCCAAATGGGCAATCCAACCTTCTGGAAGTGGCGGCGGAGAAGTAGGTCCTGCACCTTGAAAGGGTGATGAATTGGCAAACTGCTGTACAGGAGCAGCCGCCGCTGTTGTAGCTGCTTGCTGAACAGGTTGTTGCTGTTGCAGAGGATGTGCTGGTTCTTCTCTTGGATCGTTGGCAAATGCAGGGTGCCCTGGATGTTGCAGAGCTGGAGAGGTGAGTGGCGAGGCAATGTTCGGCCTTGGGGCTGTGTTTATGGCAGCTGGCACATTCGTACGCTTCTCTTGCGGGTACTGAGCATTGCCATTGACACCTGGAGTGACGCTTGAATAAGCTGGCGGCGGCGAAGGGGAAAGTTGCATGCGCTGGAAGTCTTGTTCCAATGCATTTGGCTGTGAGCCGGGGCGTGTGGTGCCCTGTTGTCGAGGCGGAGAAGATGAGGCTGTCACCTGGTTTGGGCCTTGATAGACCGTTGGCGGCCCGTGTGGTTGATTATCTGGAGACTCGGTCGGTGTCCACGGCCTGGGTATATTTTGTTGCTGATTTGGCGCAAAGCCAGGAGACTGTGGAAGCTGGGGTACCGGTGGAGGACCATACTGATTCGACCTTTGCGCTGCAGCGGCATTTTGGGCTTGCAGACTACTTAGAGTAGCTGTCCCTGATATCCCCGCGGCGGCATATCGAGCTTCGATCCCACCACCAGCTTGTTCACCAGGACCTATGATGGGGGTCTCTGGAGGCGGAGGAGATCCTCTCGTAGCCCTTGTAGTAGACGTCGACGCCGTTGAGGCGAATCGATTCATCGCGCTGGCACTCGGAGCATTCAGGTTTGGGTTCTCTGCAGATGTCCCATTAAGCTCGGCTGCCCCTGGAACTGGTGGTGGATAGTACTGCTGTCGAAACTCGGGATATGAGGGCGTGCCTGTTTGAGATGGGCGCCTTGCGCCTTGTGATGGTTTAGGGTCTCTCCTGGGTTGCTTTGCAAACAGACCCTCCTTGTCAGGCAAATCTGGACCTGGAGATTCTGGCAGAGGCTTAGGAGCAGTACCCCGTCTTTCTGCCAGACCTGGGCCTCTCTTATCAACAGGACTTGTGCTCAGTCGCGGGGTTGTATCATTTGTGCCTGTCCTGCTGGGTGATGGTCTCTCTTGTGCTTTCCCCGATCCTCCAGACCCTGTTCTATTCGGTTTTTGTTTCGAATCGTCTGGATATGGGAGTCGTTGCTTGCGAGGCTCGACTGGTTGTGAGTATAAATCTTCGTCGTCGGGATAGGGAAGAGGGCTGGCAGAGCTCGAGGCACCGGGAGGTAGAGGGAATGAAAGTTTGCTGCTGCTGCTTGGGGGCGGATAGTTGAATCGATTTGACGCTGCCGAGTCTGCGCGTGGATTCGGGCTGTTAGGTTTGTTGATTCTCAGAGGTTCGACTGTAGGGCTGTCCTCTCCATTCATGGGTCGCGAAAGGAAAAGCTCCTCTTCTGGCTTCCCTTGACGGGAGGCCATGGTCAGGTACCGGTCCCTCGAGGTTGAATGATCCAATGAGATATTCGCTAAGTGACGCACAAAGTGTTATTTATAGGATGTTGACTTCGACGGGTGAGCTATCTGATGAGGCACAGATGATCGATGCGGGCAAGGCGGGGTGTACGGATTTGAGGCCGGGTCTTCTGCGACCGCAACGAAGACCTGCGAAGGAGCAGAAGTGCAGATGTACGAATGCGCAGAGCTGAGAGGCGGAAGAGGGAACGAAATACAGAAAACGAAACGCTGGGCGATAGATACTTCAAGAAAGCTGGATATTTCACGATAGATTGGCAGCAAACGCCCGCGAATGCATGGGCGGACTCGCTGGCTGGTGAGACCAGTGTGATTGGTGGGCCCAAAAGCGCTGGCAGTTTGGCCACTCATCGCATCGAAGCACCCTTGCCGGCGGCTACAGTGAAGGCCAAGAACCCAAAAAGTGCATAAAGGGGCAGTAATACCTCTCTGCAAGCGCCGGGACGAGTTGGTGGCTCTCCTGCCGCTGGACATCTGGGAATGGGATCCATCTTGACGACGACGCTTTTGAACAACGGCAAATGTCTTGGAATTGCGATGGAGACTCGAGGGCACAGATGCCAGAAAGAGGCGCCTGCGTTTGGCCCCCAAACTTCGCATACGAGTCTTGGCCTGGCCAGAAACCGGCTGGTGCGTGTTGGTCTTGCTATGGAACTCGTGATGATTTGACAGAGAACGTTGGAAATGGGTGAAGGAAGAAAAGTCTAGTAGGAGAGAGAAAGATGCAGACTATAAGACACATATGGTACAGACCAAAGTAGCAGACGGACACCAGCGACAGTGGCCGAATGCTCAGATTTTGGTGTCTCTCACGTGAGTCTCGCTTTGACCCCTGAACGAATCCACTTTACGCGCAAAAACGCGAAGATACGCGACGCGTGCCTCGCGATTGAGACTTAAGAAATATCTTGGTCAACCACCCGACTTCACCTTCAAACAACCTCTATCGACACCCACGATTCTCACCCACCCCATCCCACCTTCCTCCTCTACACTTCTTCCTTTCACACAGCAACACAGGTCACCATGGTACCTTCTGTATTAGGAAAGCGAACGAGAAGCTCTGCTCTCAACCTCGAATCCGCGAAGTCGGCACCAATCACCAAGCGCGTCAAACGTCAAAGTCGAACAGAAATATTCAACGA
This sequence comes from Phialocephala subalpina, assembly GCA_900073065.1. Taxonomy (NCBI): domain Eukaryota; kingdom Fungi; phylum Ascomycota; class Leotiomycetes; order Helotiales; family Mollisiaceae; genus Phialocephala; species Phialocephala subalpina. Next base: position 1,808,958 of record FJOG01000001.1, read on the forward strand.
TGAGAATGACAATCCTTTCGTTGGAGACTTCTCGCGCAATACAATCCAAAATGGCGAGCCAATGGACATTGATGAGAACTCCAAGAGTTTCTCGACCAAGTCTGTACCAGCCAAGCATGGTGTCGCTGGAAAGTGCATTCTTCAAAACCCTACGCCTCAGACGCCTCGCCACAGAGATGCCCTCTCGAATAATGGAACCATTACACCTAGACACCGAGTCATTGTTGCTGGGAAGCCATTGACACCTCGAACACCTCGCGCTCCGGTAACACCTGGCGCGTCAATCGCGACAGTCTACAGCAGAGCGCGTCAACTATTCGTCCGCAGCTCCGAGCCTGGCAGACTTGTTGGGAGAGAAGCTGAACGCGAGGAATTGTCGACATTCATCCAGGAACGCGCAGATAAGGCATCGGGAGGATGTATATATGTCAGTGGACCGCCAGGAACAGGAAAAAGCGCGATGGTGAGCGAAGTCACCGACAACTTCGAGGAATCCGACACCCTGCGAAAGGAATATATCAATTGTATGAGTATGAAGACATCGAAGGATCTGTACGGCAAGTTGTTGGGAACATTTTGTGGAGGAGTCGACGTGATGGAGGGTGACGAGCTCAAGGCGCTGCAAGGGATTTTCGTGCCGAGAAAGAAGACGAAGTCCGTTTTTGTCGTTACCTTGGATGAGATCGACCACGTTCTCTCACTGGACTTGGAGATCCTCTACAAGCTTTTCGAATGGTCGCTACAGAAACCCTCGCATCTTATCCTGATTGGCATCGCCAACGCTCTGGATTTGACGGATCGCTTTCTGCCACGACTCAAGGCCCGAAATCTAAAGCCTCAGCTTCTCCCATTCCTACCTTACAACGCGACACAAATCAAGTCAGTCATTACAACGCGACTGAAGTCACTTGTACCTGCAGACTCTCCTACGCCAGAGTACATCCCCTTCCTCCACCCAGCAGCAATCGAGCTATGCTCCCGAAAAGTATCCAGCCAAACAGGAGACCTACGCAAGGCATTCGATATCTGCAGACGGGCTATAGACCTGATCGAGGCGGAGACAAAGCAGAAGCACGAAGCCGCACTGAAGGAGCAACTGTTGCAAGAATCTCCATGCAAGAAACCTCTTGAAGAGAACAAAAACCTGTCCTCTCCAGCTGGTGCAACACCAAGAAAGATGGCCAACAAGACGTTGAACCAGTCACTTTCGGCACTCACTGTTGAGACAGCCCCACGGGCATTGATTTCGCATGTTAACAAGATCACTTCATCCACCTTTGGCAACGGCGCCAATCAAAGATTGAGGGCATTGAATCTCCAACAAAAGGCAGCTTTGTGCGCATTGGTAGCTCTCGAGAAGAAGAAGAGAGAAGCTGCAGCGAATGTCATGGCTACACCTTCCAAGTCGAAGACCTCTGCCCCAACCATCAAGCAATTATACGGAGTGTACTCAATGCTCTGCACTCGAGACTCAATCCTCCACCCTCTCACCAGCACCGAATTCAGAGACGTAGTCGGAAGTCTCGAGACCCTTTCTCTCGTGAGTGCAGTCGATGGTCGAAACGGTTCATTCATCGCCTTAACGACACCAAGCAAAAGAGGAAGGAAATTCGGATCAGGAGCTGGTGTAGGAGACGAGAAGAGAGTGGGAAGCTGTGTTGGTGAGAAAGAGGTTGTGCAGGCTGTTGAGGGGCTTGGTGCTGGTATTCTGAGGAGTATTTTGAGTGGTGAGGGATTGGATGACATGCATTATTGAATTGTGGCATAGCGATGGGTCATGGACGGTGTTATTGTATAGGATAGGATAGGCGTACTTGTTTGAGCATGGAGTTGGGATTTGCATTGCGTGGAGTTGGTTGCGGAGAATTAGCATAATTGACTGCGGTACTACAAACTTGCTTCTTGCTCTTGTTTGAATGTGATCTTGAAGTGAGATATGAAATATTATATTGATGAAGGGAATTTGATCGGTGAAGTACGTCCCAGGCGACCAGAGTCAGTTTCATGAATACTGTTTGAGTCCAAGCTCGCACGCTCGCCTACAGCCCGCACACCTTCGACATGGACTCAATGTCAGTTAAGCGTGCCGAGGCTTTCCTTGTCAGATCAACCAAGTCAAGGACGAACATTCCTTTTCGCTGTTTCATATCATACCTACTCAGAAGCATTTATCAGGAAGAGATTCTCAGAAAGGAGAGGATTCGACTATTATGATTTGTGTATTTCATTTCATCATCTCATAAACATTAC
>FJOG01000001.1:1811768-1894415 GCA_900073065.1 Phialocephala subalpina
CCCTCTTGATCCTCTCATTGCTCATTTCTTCGTCACAAACCTACGCCTTCGCAGCGGCACCAACAGTCTCCGGCGTAGCCACACCACCCAACCTCTTCTTATTAACCAATCTCAACCCACCAAGCAACATAATCAATGCCTCAATCCCCAAAATAACAGCCAGTGTAACCATCGCACCGATAACACCCGCTACCGCCTTGCTTATCGCCCCTCCATTTCCAGAACTTGATCCCGCGGTAGCGGTAGAAGATGCGGAAGTCGATGTAGATGTAGCAGAAGCGCAAACACCGGTAGAGTTCCCGCATTTAGAGCACCAGGTTGCTTGATCCCCGATCGCGAATTTGTTCATTTCGGACACGAAAGTTGTCCATGGGATTGTGGTCGAGGATTGTCCGAATAATGGGTATGCGGTGAGAGGGTTTGCGGCTGCGGAGCCGTTGGAGAATAGGAAGCGGACCGAGATATCGTCGTTAGATGGATAAGAAGTATTGGAAACGGTAGCGTTTGTTAGGAGTTCGAAAGTCATTGAAGAAGCGTAGTCTACTATTCCGGTGAAGCTGGTGAGAATGTTAGCGATCTGCTTATTTTGGGGTTTGAAGAGAGGAAGTGGAGTGAAGGCTTGGGACGACGGGAGTAGAGGGCGAACAAATGAGGAACTTGGTTAAACTTACTTCTCGGTGACAGCTGGGAGTTGGGCAAGGCCGAAGAAAGATAAAAATGAGGCGTAGGCTCCGAATTGGATGCCGACTTGGGACTTTGATTTCCCGACGATAGTGCTGTTTAGTTGCTGGACACTGGGGTGGGTTAGCGATTGCTCTTGAGGGAATGGAGATGGAGGAAGTGGGAGAATAAGGAGGGAACAGGTGGGAAGGGAGGAAAGAACATTTGAGCAGCCAATGTGGATCCTGCAATTGCTCGGATGGGATCTGAGGTGTTATACGCGAGGTTGAACTCGTGGTTATCTGCCAGTGTCTGCAATTGGTACACTGTATCGTTGGTGAGGAGGTCATCGGATGGAATGCTTGAGTTGTGGATCATGGAGACGTGAATCAAATCGTAGACTATGATTTATCAGGATCAGATGATAACATGCGGTTCGAAAACCTACTTGAATAAGCATTTTTAAAAGTGTCAGTAGCAGCAGTGAAAGTGCCATTGATCACAGGCAAAATACTCTGGTAGAAAGCCTTCGTGCTGTTCAACTTCTGTATATACTCGTCAGAGAAGAAGTAGTTGTTCGAGCTAACAATAGCATTGTTGCAACCACTCTGTCCCTGAAGCCAAGCAGAATTCTCCGAGTTCGCACCACTGGAAGCAGATTGAACTGCATTGACAGGAATGAGTTGATATCCACCCATTGGAGCCTCAACACTCGACCCATTTGCCAATGTCTGACTACCGAGAGTTGCACCAACAGGTGGGTAAAGACCTTGGAGAAAACCAGCTGCTGAGTTCTGGAGCACGGTATCGACTGGAGCTTCGACGCTCAATTGGGAGTTCTTGACGACGTTTGACGCGATGCCATAGATGAGAGATGAGGCGTTGGCATCAACATATCGGTTGCGGTAGAAATTGCCTGATTGCCAGACTTGTTGGTACCCAAGATCCGTCAGAGTTGTAGGAGTAAAGCTCTTGGATGTGCGGTCTCCGTGACGGTGGAAGATGTAGACTCCGAGGACTGTCTCCTGTGCCGGGATGAGGGGCAGCAAGGACGAGACGAGGAGGATCGATTTGGCAAGCATCTTGAAATAGTCCACTAAAAACTTCAAGCAAAGAAAGACGAGTTTGCGAAGAAGAGCTGAAGCAAGCCAAGAAGAAAAAAAGACCAACGAGCTTCCGCGGGGGCCTACTACCTCTTATTCTTCGCTCCTCACAGTAGCTTCCTCTAGCTGCACAAGCTTATCTCCCACCTTTCAACACCAACCAGCTCCGAAGTCATGACAGCTGCGAGCAGATTACCAAGGATTCTTGCCCCTAGCGCAGGAAGGCAGCTTCCACGCGGTGAAGTTCATCCAATAGTGGGCTGTCCCCTCCTGAGTCCTACACCACTTTTGCGGTTCTCTCCAACCTCCATTCGGGGCCGAAGATAGCTCTGGGAAAGCTGATGTTTTCCCCTCACTAGAAAACCTTGTCTGCAGCCGATACCAGCCCGCATCTACGCTAGAAAGGTCGAGAACAAATCCATTGGCCAATTTTCTGCACAGCGGGTAGCCGAATCAAACGCAAGCCTCCCGCGTCTTAAAGGGTTCATTCCCTATCGCTGTACGGAGGGGAGGTATGTTCAGAACGCCTTGTTTATCTCGTCCGTAGGACGCGCTATCAATTAGTACTAGAATCGGAGCGTTTATCAGCTGTTTTTGCAGGCATTTCAACTTCGTGTTGCGATCTCCTCGGCAGCAGCTTCCTTGCGCTGACATTGCAGACGCTCTAACCTTAAATCCTTAAGTTTAAAACGGAGTTGCCCGAAACGCGCACTGCCCGTCTTAAGTTCGGAGCCAAACGTGGAGAGGAAAGGAACGAACTTCTGAGCGTCTGGATGTCTGGTCAATTGACATGATGTCTCTGTGTTGTCATATATATTCTCAAAGATTGACTATTCGATGACAGCCAGTCAACCCAGACCCAGCGGACGCCATACTCCACGCTAGACTTTATATACCACAAATACCGTACCCGCGCATCCAGTAGATGGCGGCACATATACAGACATTGTTTCCTGACCTTTGACGCCGGGCTTCAAGGGCCATATATATCCAGGGATCCAAACCCTCTCCAGAATCCCAACCCTAATCTATAAACAAGGTATAATAGGAAAACAGAACAGAAAATGAATTCAGCAGCAAACCTTGTACACCTTCTTCCACTTAGGCCATGACCGCCGCTCAGCCTCCTCCTCTGCAATTAGCTCTGGAAGATTAAGATCTCGCACACCCGTGTCAAGATCCATATCCTTGGTACGAACGATGGATGTCTTGGCGTAGAGCTTGTGACCAATATAGAAAAGGATGACAATAGGTGCTGCGAGGTAGGCCTTGAAGAATTTCTGGACTTGGCCGCTTGCACCCAGGTCTCCGTAACCCACGGGCCAAGCACCGATCCAGAATTGGGCAATGAGGACGAGGCAGTTGAAGAGGAAGCCGAACCAAGAGCCGATCAGACCAGGTTGCGATCTAAAGGCCAACTGGTCCAGTGTACGACCTTGAACCTTCCATGCTTTACGGAATCGAATATGGGCCAGGCAGATTGAGCCCCAGGTAAAGATAGATGAGAGACCGGAGAGGGCCAACATCCAGTCAAGAACTGTGCCCTGTTGTCCAGAGTCCGCGGAGTAGGCGATGAAGCCAAGGGCGGAAGCAACGGCAATGCCGACCAAGGGACGACCCTTCTTGTCGATGTAACCGAACATCTTTGGTGCTAAACCTTGACAAGCAAGCGCGTGTAGGGTTCTAGATGAACCAAAAATGCTTGAGTTGCCGACGGACAGGACAGCAATGAGGATGACAGCGTTGAAGATAGATGGCAGAACCTGAATACCGGCATTCTGGATCGAAATGACGAATGGAGAAGCCGCAGAATTGGCAGAACCGTCCTTCAGGAGACGTTCGTCGGTATAGGGGACGTTCAATCCAACAACGGTAAGGGAAACGACGTAGAATATGGTGATACGCCAGAAAACCTGCTTAATGGCACTTGGCAATGACTTTCGCGGGTTTTTTGCCTCATTGGCAGCCAAACCAACGAGTTCGGTACCAGCGAAGGCGAAGGCAGCGGTAACAAAGACACTGCAGAGACCCTTGAAGCCGTTGTGGAAGGCACCGGGGTCATGCCAGTATTTACCGCCGATGTAACCCTCATTTGGACCTCCACCACAGTTAAGGATTACGCCCAAGATACTATCTGTGTGTTAGACATCGTGATGTTTGATGCAGAAGACCACTTACATAAATCCAATCACAGCAATAATCTTGATGATCGAGAAGAGGAATTCGGCTTCACCATAACCTTTGACGCCAAACAGGTTGATACTGATGATGACAACCAGGAAGATGGTCACAAATATCGCGTGATCATATTTGCCTTGAGGATCCCAATAGTCGACCGTGATCGATGCAGCGATAATTTCCAGTGGCAGGACGACTAGCCATTGCATGCAATAATTCTTCGCAAGTCAGCAATGCTTCAACCTGAGATGTGGCAGATCTTACCCAACCCATGGCAAAACCCCAAGAAGGATCCAAGAATCGACTCGAATACGTTGAGAAAGAACCGGCGACAGGTAGCAACACAGACATCTCTCCCAGAGCATGTACCATGCAGTATAACATGATGCCAATGAGAGAGAAACTAATAAGCAAAGATGCGGGGCCACCAGTTTCGAGAGCCTTGCCTGAGGCGATGAAGAGACCAGTCCCTGAATACATTATTAGGAGCCGAGATATCTCATCGGATGAATGTACATACCGATTGAGCCACCAATAGCAATCATTTGCATATGTCGACCTTGTAACACGCGTTCCATACCAGTATTCGACGTAGCCAACGCGGCATTCGTAGGGTCGAAAATACGACCCTGGGCGTGGATAGGTTTTCCATTTTCATCAAGAGAACCAGGTTGACGGTTGAAACTGTCGACGACGCGGTGAAAGAGGTTCTCTTGTACTTCAGTCGTCTCCTCATAAACGGGTCGGCCTCCAGAGGTGCCAGAGTGACCGGACGCTCCCTGGGAGAGCACACCTGGTGATTGTCTGCCTTCTTTATTCATGGAATCGAGGCTACCCTTCTCCACATCATTATTGTTGGCCGCCATGGTGGGCAATCAGACGAATTGCGTGCCTCTTGCTGGCGACACCACTCTACCTCTGTTATCGGAGAGAAAATGCGAAAAGGCGGAGGGGAGTGTTGAGGTGCGAGGGCGCAGGCGCAGCAATGGCGTTGGAGGTGGCACAAATTGTCGTTGATTGAGGGCGTGGGGAGAAGGTAATATTGATATCCCTTAGGCTCGCCCTTAAGTCTTCTTCATCAATCGTCTGCCATCGTCATAGCGTACCACATTCGCGGTGGAGAGGTCGCGGTGGTGTTGTAGAGTGAGGTGTGGTTTGGAGACGGCGAGTTTCGATCAATTGGACTTGGTCTTGCCCCGAAGGGATGGTTCAGCTGGGAGCCTTGGTGGACCTTAGCCTTATCTTTTAGCGGCACGCTAATACTGTGGTCACTCACTGGTCTTGCCCCGACAAGATTGGGTGAAGGATGTGATTGGCTTCCAGCTTTGACAGTTGGGCTATTTTAGTTTAGCACGAACCTTAGGCGAAATCGACTCGCTATGCGGAATGAACGCTACAAGAAGTCGAGAGACCTCATCAGGCAGGTCTCTGATCGCAAGACAGGTATGAAACACATAAGTTGAGATTCCTCCAAGTTCTAGGTTCATTGGCAACTTTTACCAGCAACGCTTCATTCATTGATCCTTTAATCTCTTATCTCGAAGACGTTAAATTTCGGCAAACGAGTCTTTCTCCCTGGGCTTCACAAACACCCACCACAAATTTACGAGATATCTGCCCGTTCTCGACTTTTTATACGAAAGGGACCTAATTCTCTGATGTCAACAATAATCACAGTTGTTGATTGCATCCAGATCGCAGTCACCAGTTTGAATCACCGAGGTATTCAACTTCCTGAAGCAGCTCAACAGCCACGTTCTAGACCCCAAGGGTAGGGATGAAAGACGCAGTTCTCCACACGCCTGTCACCAACCTCTGCGTCTGCCAGTTCGATCATCTCAAGGTCATCCATGGAAATAGCCCTAAAGAAGAACCATTTCGAACGCTAAGACATTTCTGCGGATAGCTCCGCATGACGTCTGCAGGGGTGTTCCTGAAGATCTCCCAGACACAGATCCTGAGACAGAGGAAATCAGATGAACTCGACCTATAAGGGTGGTGTATTATGCTTGCGTCTCGATTCGTGTTAGCTACGTACTTCAGTCGCATTCCTTGACAAATTTCAAGCCTGAAGAGCGTAAGATGCTTCATGATTCCAATATATCTGATCAATGACGCAGTATCTCAACGTTTCTGGTAGCACAAAAACAGTTCAAGTAGTGCAACACCGTTACTCATACTAAGCTGCACGAACATAGTTGATGCTCCCTCTTTCTTGCTAGAATATACCCTAACGTGGAGTCCACGAGCTCGGTCGTACCCAGCTTGCAGACTTATCTGTCTCATTTGTGCTAGCGTACCAGTCTTTCAGCCCTACGCATCATACACATGTTTCTCTCTCACCCCAGCACCTGAACAGCTAGCAAAAAGCCACCTATCCAGGGTACATACCAAGGCCAATATAGAGTAATCATCCAACATGAACAAAATTTTTTTTGTTGAGCTCTAGTTCAAAGATGCAACAGCCTCGGAAATCTCGGGTGAGAAGCTAAAAGGCTATTCGCAGCTTACATTTCGATTTTACTACTTGAAATGATATCGTTTGATCATTAATTAAATGATTACTGAGGTATACACTTTCAAATATCCGTTCATTCAACACCAACTGCTCATCATTATTAACTTTAATGAGGAACGAGCGGAAATTGTGACGGGAATAGCTTGAACGATCCGCCAATTGTCCATACAGTAACTTTTGCGTCTTTCATCTCGAAGGCAGGGCATCATGATGCTCCTGGTATGCTGCTAAAGTCCTGCTTTGAAGCAGACATTCATTAGGTCTAGCTAGGTAGCGGTAAGCAAAGGAGACGCGGAGCGGAACCCCGAGCGCGGGACCTCGATCTGTAACGGAACACCTCGATCATTGCCAGCACTGTAGTGAAAATGTAAGATGCGCAATAAAACTTCAACTCACCAAGGAGGGCATGGATTTGTGTCTTTCTGTAGCGTCGTGTACTCATATTGTACGACTCTATTTCGGAGTCCATAAAGATCCAAAAGTCAATCTCGACTTGATATACTTCTGCTTCCAGAATGTGCAGCTCAGCTTGAGACTTTTTCACCATTCAAAAGTAATATTTCCGATTCAACAAGAACTAAGATTCAAAACCAAGGGGCAGAGGCAGGACCATATGCTAAGAGAAGCCCAAAATGCTCCAGTCCGCCAAAGTCACAGCTCATTTCCGGACATCAACTGAACAATTTTGCAAATAATAACAACCGACTCACAGCCAAGTATGAATTTGTGGATACAATCATATACTTTACACCCCAAGCAGCCGAGCCATGTCTCGCCGCCAATATGCATATGTACAAATGCTTTTCCTTTCCACCTTGCAAAATGCTATCACGAAGCTGGACTCGTCTTCACCGCCTCGACTTTCTTCGTCTCAGTCGCATGCTCTTCTTTCGGAGGATCAGGTAGAAGTTTTCCATCGGGACCACGAGGCTTCCTCTTCCAGCCAGTTTTGAATAATGGACCTAGTTTGAATCGTGGGAAGATATGGGCTTCTGTGTTGATGACTACCTTGTCGAGAGGTATGAGGTCGTCAGGTGAGAAGAGGAGGTAGAAGTATTTCAGAGTCTCCGCCTGGCAACACGTTAGCATCAGAGCTTTAAAAGCAACGGAGAAATAACTTACAAGCCAGAAGCTCTCCATATTGTCCCTGGTTGGAGGCGGAATATTGTCAGCATCATCCAAACTCGTGAACCCTCCATCCTCAAGCTTCGTGTACTCCACAAAAGCCTTGAACATCTCCCATCCCCACTCTCTGTACATTTCATCACCCGTGATTCTCCACATGTAGAACAAGCTCTCAACAGTCTCAGGTCTCTGCAGATTATGCTTGTCATTACCCTTGATATTGAAGTCCTTCTTCCACTCCTGGTTCTCGGCATCATCGAGGTTGTCAGGTGCCTTGTGAGGCGCGGATTCTGGAAGAGGAGGGCTGTCAATGTGGAAATGGGCGATTTCTGGAGCAAGTCCTGTTGCCATCACTTTGTACATGCCCCAACAGGTGTGAGTCAATTCTCTCGCGAGTTGCATCTCCTCGTCCTTTTTCTTGGTCCAAGTCGACAACTTTTTGGCTTCTTTCTCTGAAAGACCTCCTGTCGCGCCTAGAGCAATCGTACCGGGCATGAAGCATGCCAGATGATCCATTTTTGGAGACAAAGTCCCATGCAGACCGTCAGGACGCTCACCAAGAACAGTAAACTTCGAAGGCGAAGAATACGTGATCAGGTGTTTGCGTACACCGGCAAGAGCTTGATCCCACATCTCTTCGTAGACCGGCTCTTCCTTCGAGGTTTGCAGATATTGCTTGATGAGATACTCATAGTACGAGTCGCCTCGACTTCCCAAACGAATGTTATTTCCTCGGAAATTGCCTTCGTCTGCATAGATATAGATCGGAACCAAGCCATCCTCCACGCCATTATCATCAATCACTTGAATGACTTTCTCAGCTTTCTCCCAATACAAAGTCTCGCCTGTAAGCTTGGAGAGGTACTTCATCTCCAGCTGCAGGGTAGCAGCTTCTGCTGTCGAAGAAGCCCCACCATCATCGTGGGACGGAAGCCCTTTCGTAGTCTTCATGTTGAAGCTCGCGTATGGTACCCCCGACCGAGATTCATACGCTCCTATAGCTCGATCGGCGAGATCCTTGGCCTTCTCGAGGTATAAATCTTCGCCTGCAGCACCCTCATCATCATCTGTCAAGGGAGCCATTTCTGGAAACTCCGTTGAAAGGTAATGTGCCGAAAGTAGACCACCAATCATTCGGATGGTCGTCTCGAAGGTATTGACGTCCTGGTCTTGTTCGTAAGTGAGTGATTTCGACATCCATTCTCTGGCATGCGTCAATCTTGTCGTCAGATTCATCAGTATCATGGTATCCAGCGCATCGACAATGATCCAACCCATTCCGCTTGGTGCCATCTGCCGTCCTCGCTTCGACACTGGGTGGTACTCATCGTAGCCTGTGACAGAAAGTATTAGCAACGTTCCGTCACAGAATTGAGGAATTCGAGATGAGATCTTGAAGTTCCTTACCCCAGGCATAACGGTCGTAAGCATCCCAGCTCAGTGTGAAAGCCTCCTTCACCTTCTCTCGTCGGTCCAACCAGTCCACCGTCCCTCCTTTCTCTGGACCCTTCAGCCAACTCCAATTGTTCTTGGTCTTCCCACTGGCCTCCTCGCCATCAGTCGAATTGCTAAAGAAGCCCAAATAATACAACACAAATAGTATGAACACCGAAAGCCCGCTTATACTCCGCTTCTGCTTCCACCACGGCTGCCGCCTCCTCGAAGAGGCGTACGAATATGGCTTGTCTTTGTACATTGGTAAATCGCCCCGACTCTTATCGAAGAAGTTTCCAACTCGATCTTGCATTCCACTCATAACTCCATTTGAATGCGAAGCCGCAGACCTCGCGGTCACCCCTGAAGACCCCCAAGCTCTGTCCTCCAGATGGCGTTGCGGATCCGAGAAGGAAGGAACGTTCTTGGGTATTGCAAAAGACATATCTTCTACTGCCTGACTGGCAGACTCGTACGCCTGAACTCCAGCTTCTTTTACTCTCTGGGTGACTTGCGCGGCAGCTTCTGTTGCTGTTCCTCGTAGGATGTTGAAGGCGGGCGAGCGATGGAGACCGAATGGGTCGCGGACATTCATCGAGGTGTTTGGGTCATTATTTAAAGGAGCGACTGAGTAAATACAGGAATGAATAGCGTCGAACGAGGTGATGTACAATGGTTGAGTTGCTCTGTACACGTTGTCTACATTTAGAAGCTGGCTTAAGCCTTGGCGTTTACATAGGTAGCGAACAGGGGTGCATGTAGGGACTCAGCCTTGTCTTAAACTTTCTCTGCTCTCTCAGCTCACAGGCCTTGAGAAAACATAAATTTCATTGAATATCTTCAAGATTTTCGAAAGAACAGGACCCTTAGCTCAGAGATACACCAGGATTTGTTCTAGGCTTGCGTTTCATTCTGTCTGGAAGAAGCAATCCAGCCGTTGACCGCTGTGGCTCGTCTCAGATCCTTCCTTCCACAAGTCTTCGTCAAGGTGAGCAAGTGAAAGCTTCCTTGAACGAGTCCTGAGATCCGCTAGCCCTGCGCTCAAGTTGATGCTTACAAAGTCTTCTCTTTTTGTTCGTCTAATTCGATCTCTATATCACGTTCTGACGTTCATTTTCTGCTCAAGCATTATGGTTCATCATGGCGAGTATCGTCAGTGGCCCTTCTTGAACGAAGAAGAATTTGATCTTGCTTGCGCGTTCTTCGACCAGAGATATGTAAGAGCGCATTTGGGTCCAACAAGACAGATATTCAAGATACGCCATCGTCGGATAGCAACTACAGGCAGCTCTTATGTTGAAATTCTGCGACTTCTTCAACTACCAAAAGAACCTGATGAGTTATCAGCATTACTTGAGGGACTCGGTGGCGACTGGGTGGAGAGTGCTGGATCTGAGATGCAAATGGATAGTAAGGATGAGGATGCCGATCAGGTAAGATATGTTAGATGTCCAAGTGTGTACCGTGACTGATGTTTAGAGCAGGAGGTATTACGGCCTGACTCAAATGAACTTCCTTCGTACACTCCATATGCACAACAACCATACGTAACTTATGAGGTCCATCTACATCCCACTTACAGACTACCCACGCTCTGGTTCACGCTTCATGATCTTCCAGCTGGCGAGCCTGCATTCGACTTAGACGCCGTATATCGACACCTCGTTCCTCCGCAGTACAAAGATAATCTTCGAGCTTTAGGTGTAACAGGAGGTATCTCTGCCGCTGTAAGTCTCCCTTGTCTAACTTGCTGTGCAGATTGTTGATTGACTTGGTTTCCAGCCTCATCCCATTACAGACGTTCCAGCATTCTTCATCCATCCTTGTCAGACTAAGGAAGCTATGGAGCAATTTGACTGTGTTATAGATAAGTACCTCATGATGTGGATTGGCTTGGTTGGAGGATGCGTGGGATTATGGGTGCCTCCTGAAATGGCAGCAGTCCCTTGATTCGGCCAAAGTGGGAACGAGAGCAATAGCTTGGAGGAGATTCGATCGAGATCTCAAGAAACTCCCAAACAGACGCAGACGCGCTAGCACCATCAACTAGAACATAGCATAAGACTATGCCAGTCATTCTTCCAATGAGAACTCTCAAATGTTCATATCCAGATCTCTGCATAGTCTACGGATACTCGGAACTCATCTTCTTAAAATCATTTCTGCCCGATTCTTGTTCAAGCCTCTATAATTTTGCCTTCTGAGCACTCGGCCTCACAAACGACCCATCAAGTAAATAATCCGGGTATCTCGTCGCACCTCCCATCCCACTAGGAGACCTCCAATCACCACCATCAATAACCAGCACCTCTCCATTCACAAAGTTTCCAGCATCACTGAAAAGATATATCGTCCCATCAGCAATCTCCTTCACACTCCCATATCTCTGCAGCGGTACATGTTTAAAAGCTTCACCGCTCTTCTCAGCATCTCTATTCCCCAATCTAGCCATACCTTCAGTCCCCATAATAGGACCAGGTGTTATGATATTTGATGTTATACCTCGAGGTCCGAATTCCAAAGCTGCGGATGCGGAGATGGCGTCAACACCTGCTTTTGCAGCAGAGACGTGAGCTTGTAGCGGCTTGCCGGTAAAGTGGAATGTTGCAGATATGAAGATTATGCGACCTCCAGTCGAGGGGTTGTCGCCTGTATTTGGGTTCCTGGCCGCAGATTTGATGAGTTCGGGGACAGTGGCTTTGAGGGTGTTGAAAGAGCCAATTGTGTCGATTTCAATAACAGTCCTGAAGGCATTCGAGGATAATCCTTCGATTGGAGCAAGAAAATTGCCTGCTGCACCGGCACTATGTATGAAATGTGAGCATGAATTCGGACATTGTAAAGAACAGAATATTCTTACATGACATAGTCAATGCCTCCCAATTCTTTCACACATGTCTGGACACATCTCTCTAGATCCTCAATCTTCCTCACATCTACGGCACCGATACCGATTACTTTTGCTCCTTTCCTTGCTGTGGCTATGTTCTCTGCCATTCGTTCCGTCTTCTCGACATTTCGTCCAATGATACAGGCATTGGCTCCTAGATGGACGAGTGCTCGAACTTGAACACTGCAGATTGTGCCGGCTCCTCCAGTGCAAAAGACGACTTTATTATCTAGTAGAGGTCAGAATGACACTAGCTATTAGGGATGGATGCTTACCAAAAATGCCATCCTTCCAGACAGAAGAAAGGCACTCAGATCTGGGGACAGCCATTTTTCGTGTGATGCAAAGTTCGTAGATTAATGTGAGGAGAGTGATCCTTACCGTAACACAAATTGTGAATGAGAGAATGTCCCAGGCCTGTTGAGATTATATATTTCCCTCCAGAGGTTGTCGCTCACGGCCGTAGCTTATTATGGAGCTTGATCAGAAATCCCGGGGTATCGATAGCCGTAGCCTCGGTCTCTTCAGCGATTGTACGAGTCAAGCGATCAGGCACCAAACAGGCAGGAACAATAGCGACAAGGATGCCCCAAAGATAGCGGCTTGGGGGTTGAGAAGCTCTCGACGGGTCGAATTCGAGCCATTTCAAGCGACCAACGACGTCAACTTCCATCCTCCTGCAAGACCATCAACACATCTGCAATAAAGATACAATCTTCGATTCTCCTACAGCATCGCGCGAACGACACGCAATAATGGCGGGCAGAACCGTCTCCACGCTCAAGTTCGTGGGTTCCATTAGTTTGGGCCTGCTCACCGTACGATACCCCTCCATTTCAGCTTCCGGACCACCGTCCTGCTCAATCCCAATCCTCAGTTTTCAAACAACGTACTAACATTCTGCTCTACAGGGCCTCTCATACACGCTCAGCTCATTGACTGTGCCAACGCTTCTTACGCTGCCATCCGCCACTAGCGCATCAAAAGCCTTCTCAAACCTCACCACCATCTCCCTCACCCACCTCCGCACCCTAGCAGCCGTATCCAGCTCCTCATTCTTCGTCGCATACCTTCTCTCCCCGCGAAGTCAGAAACATCCTTACTTACTATGGACATCTCTCTTTGTCGCTGCGGCCGGAGTCACGGATCTAGTTGTCCCCACCACGAAGAAGACGATCGCCAAAGCGCCAAAGCAAAAGAAGACAAAGTCGAGACAAATGGACTCAAGTTATGAGGTTTTAGGATCCAGTGATCGGGAAAGCGAGATGAGTGGTGAGGATATGGATGATGACGTTAATGGAGAGGAGGTGAGAGAGGAGATGGAGGGATTCATGTTGACGCAGGTTATAAGGACGGCTATTGCGGGTGTAGGGTTTGCTATGTCTGTTGTTGGGATTTGGGGAGATGGAGCTGCGGATATGGTGATTATTGAAATGTGAGGCCTGGAGGCTTTTGCAATGAGGATACGAGGATCATGATATAAGAAATGGAATGGGACAAGAGAAAGGTTTCATGCTGGTGCATGAGGGAAGAAATTAGACACTCGACTCTGATTCCTTATTTGTGGCTTCGATGGGGGTTTGGTGTTGGTCATTCCTTTCCGCCAAAATGAGATGGCACATAGCCTTGATACTATACAAAACATACCTGTTGTTAGTTCTTCAAACCTTTCGTCTCCAGGCTGTACGTACAGATCTACATCTCCTTGTTTTCGTACTCGTATCCTCTTGCAGTCAAGTCGTCATATTCTCGCATTGTCTGAGGTTGAGTTGCACATTGAAATCTTGCTTTGGTAGCGAGTGCTCCGCTTGCTTGACACGGACATCATCCATTCAAGATATAGGGGACAAAGGGTCTCAAGCCAAAATAGGCAACGAGCGCGTCCGTACAAGTCCCACTTACTATACATGTTCCAACTCTCCAAGTTGCAACTTGGAACTGCAAATCCCCACTGAGCTTTGGATGCGATTGGCGCTTCGAGCAGATGAAGCTGATGGACACCGTCAGTGGGTCTCGGTCAGCACTTATGCTCTCCACTACGATGCTGTATGTAACCTTATGTCTCGGAGAAGATCTTGTCAAAGACCAAGGGCCTGTGCCTTGAAGATCAAATCCGTGGGTTCTTGTTGGGGCAATACCGTATTCAGACACCGCATTTGAATCTCGGGTTTGGGTTGGTAGGAAGCCTGGCGTCAGTTCGGCAGCGACATCATTTTCACGTCCTCTCCATCAGCAAACAAGAATCGAGTAAACGTCTAGCTTCATTCGTATACAAAGCTCAAGGGTATCAGTCAACCTCTCATTTACAAACAAAAACTTCCACCTCAAAGCAGAACACGAACCTCCAATAGACAAGCTACCAGCTACGCAAGAACAATGCTCCCTCCCAGTAATTTCAAAAACCCTCTTCTGTACATGTATGCTAACAAAACGGAAACGCTGAATCTCGACCTCCCAGTTTTGTACAATCGTGAAGTATGTGATGGGAGGGTGGCTATCTTTTTGGATCGGCTTTGGTGAAGACTCCTTTCCATAACTTGTATGTGCTTTCATTTACGCCATATACGATAGCGTCTGCGAACCCTTGGATGACGATGCAGGACTAGAAATTATGTAAGTAAAGAATCTCGGAAGAGGGTTTGGGGTTGTAAGGACGTACCTTGTCGACTGTACCGATAGCGAAAGGAGCAGACTTTCCTGTCGTTGCTTGGTAGATTCTGATTGCGGTTGGAATAGTCCATATGATCTGTGTTGAATCAGCATTCCGGTCTATAAAAATTGGGGCTGAGAATTCGTCTTGAAGGTACGCACCATATAAACAAGTGGGTAAGTCATCATTTGATATGAGATCTGGGCCAAAGTTAGCAAGGCTAGGAGGCTTTCTTGGAGTTCACATACCCTCTTCGACACCGGTGATGCTCTTCCAATTCTTGTATGTCTTGCTTGTGCTCCAGCTCGCTCACAGTCCTCGCCTGTGCCGGCTGATATATTGAGCTGGGATGAGTGTTGTAGACTTCCGGTGGCATCTTCATCGAAGGACATAAATCGATGATGAGCTCTGTTGATGAGGAAATATAGTCGAATGTAGAGCACGACAATAGTGATGATGATTCCCCATCTCTGACTTGGAAAGTTAGTAAAGAACTGTCTGTACCGCGCAACGAGGTACAAGAGGAGTTACTTACTGGGAGGAAGATGACGAACAACCTAATTCGATCACTAGTGAACCAGCACCCTTGTTGATGTTAACACAACTCTACAGTAGACTTTTGGCCCAACTCACAAGCACCGATATCGCCGTATCCAACGACAGCCAAGCCAATAGCTGCCCATAGCAATGATGGAGTCCAAGGCAGAACCCAGATCACAACTCGATTGTCTTGAATCCATGACGACTGGTGCTTATGATTTGCCAAAATCAAGTAAGTGCATACAGCAATGCTAAGCACCCAGTAATCCGTTTGGACTACAAACACTTGTATCATGAACCCATTGAAACTGCAGAACGTCTTCTCCGAAGACACGCCGATATTTGGACCAGCTATATTCTTTGCACTGCTGCTCATGAAATTCATGGCCATCCAAAAATCACTGATTGCCAACCCCCTCCGACACATTAGATTTGTGAGACTTACAAAATCAATCGGTGGCGAAATGTCCTCAAGCTTCTGAAGATAAAGAAGCTTGAGATGATCCATCCTGCACCGAGTGCAGAAAACACAGAGACAATGACGATGACTGAGTTCAAGACATGGATTTGATGAGGACTTAAGTTCGCCAAGTCAGTCAGTATACTTCTTTCAGACATTGTCGGGAGGTTTTCGGGAGTAAAGTACATTGTTGCAGCGAGTAGAAATCGTGAAAATTACAAGAGGGAATAGAGCTCAGAAGAAGTTGCATACCTTGACGGAGCGGAGAGAACACCCATGATGTCTATGTAACGTGTAGAAATGCGCAAGAAGAACAGAGATCTGAGCGGAGAACTGCCATCTATAGCGGTTCAACAATAATAGCAGATAACAGAGTTTCTAGAGCCTTTGAATGGAAGCATGCTTATCTCTTCATCCCGACTTTTTTGAATAAGAAGAAGCATCATAGCCTGTTATTGTTTCAGTGGTGGCATTCCGCATCAAAAAACCCGTGTATCTTCGTACCCCAGCTTATCTTGCAGAGAAAGCATCAAAAGAAAAGAACTCTTCATACAGACTCAAGGATCTTATATGGAGGCGCAGAAAAAGACGTTGCCGTTATTGGATCAGGACGTGTTGTTTTTGGAAGGAGCAGAGCCGAAATCGTTCCAATTCAGTTTGACAGCGGCCACGGTAAGGCCAAGGGGAGTGTCGCAACTGGGATGGGACATTCATGGATAAACTCCACAACGGCTCGTAGATCATATTCCAGATTAGAACATCGAGATACACAGAAACGAAGGCCACTTGTTCAATCTGTACTGGAGACAAAGAAGTGTACATGCGCCATAACGTCCAACGACTTTGCGATTGCATTGGATGTGGAGATACTTCTGGACATTAAAATTCCATCATATCGATTTCTGGTTGAAAATAAAGGAATGCGCAGTAAAATTTCCTCGTACCATAGACGGAGGTGCTGGAATGCCCTCGTCTGCTCCAGAGCATGGGAAGCGAACCACCGTGGAGAAAGCAATATTGCGCATGGGAGAGGAAAACACGGAAGATCGCTCCTGGATGTGGGGGCGCAAACAGTTTCTCTACGCTGGCCTGATGGTGACTGGAGCGCGAGGACGATCAAATGCTAGGCCAGAGTAGCTGAAAAAAGCAAAGAATAATTCTGATCGAGATGTTCAAGGTGCATGCATGAGAAGCGAGCATAACAACGTGGCGTGAATTAGCGAATCATCCCCCTTTTTGGACCTTCTTGCTGTATCTCGAACAAGCGAGATACCAAAGATCTTACAACAAAGTCGAGGATATTCATCAGGTCCTAGACCGAAGGTTATGGTACCCAAGGCATGAAGTAGAGTGCGCTTGTGAACTTCAATCGGAGATTACTCGAGGTTCAGTTCCAAGTTTCGATATCCCTCTTGTGTTGAGAAAATCGTGTAGTGCTCTGTTCTGTGTCGCTTGATTTACACTTCGAGAACTCTCTCTCGTTCTTTTGCGTCACCAGACGATGTGAACTTTCTCTTCTCAATGGTCTGACAATGGCTTCGAATTGTTGCCCAAAGGCAAGACTTCTCAGACTCCAACGTTCAAATGCATTCGAGTATGAAGAAAGTTTCGTGAAAGCCGTCCCACGAAGATGCATTGAACGTATCGGCTGTCTTAGTACTAACCGGACAATGTAGGTACGTCCCTCGTCTGACTGTTGACTGACTGAACGAAAATTGAAACATATTACGTCGACGAAGAACAAAGCTAAGAACATTACAGCGAGCGATATTCCGACTTTGAAGCGATAACTGTGGTCAGACCTGAGCGTCCTCAACGGAGGCATGTCCGTAGATTTTAGGTTTTCTCAACGGTTCTTAAGGCTCGCGGTGTGTCACGAGCACACGCTTCTGCAATGTGATATAGAAAATGGTGCCATATAAGGTTTGGAATGCCATCCGAGTGTTCTCGACTTTGCAAGCTCCTTTTTAAGTTTTTGAGGAAGCTTGGGGCAAACGTTCGTTTGTTACTCGTGTACTCGTTCTCGAGCGATTTCGTCCTACCGTATTTAGTGACCAATGTGACTTTACAACACGCCGCAGGAATACGATCGGAGTTCTTGGCCTAGCAGTAGTAGGTACGGAAGGACTTCCTTTCTTCGAAATTTAAGTTTCCTAGTGAGAGTCGGAACATTTTCGTTGCTCGCAACGCCTTTTAAGTGCGAAAAATAGTACGGGGATTTCAGAACCAAGAGCAAAAGGAAGCGCCACCAAAAGCCCTTCAGACGCCGGCGTTGCGAGCAAAAAGCCGTTCCAGTTCCACCGTGGGAAAATTCCCGGGGTGTTTCGGTGTTCCGGTGTTTCCTTGAAGGATGCAACTTTCCAGAAACCTTAATCCTTGATACAAGACCTGAAATTGACTTTCATGCTACCGCAGGGGATGTATTTGGGCACCAGAATTTGAGTTGAATGCTACCTCACGACTTGTAGCATTGACTGTACTGTAGCATCCGAAGCCTGCAAACTTTGTAGATCAGAATCTTTCTCCTCTTCTGGGAATTGTCCTGGGCTACTGGACTCCTGCAGACGGGTAATTTCCGTTTTGGCACGGTGTCCATGCGCTTGAGGACTTCCGCCTGCGGCTAGGTTCCCAACTCGAATACTGATCTAAGAGAAAGTAAACCTCGTCTTTCATCTTCCGGGAAGAGACCTGCCTTGCGAGTTCATATCAAGGGACTTTTTAGCGAGACCATTGTACTTGTACACGTCCCGCGTCTCTATAAGATCGCTGTTAAAGATCGGGGAACAAGGAGTTGCTAAAATGAGGAAGTTTAATAATGTGAGAAGCAAGGTATGCATGGCGCAATCATTTGGTGCATGAACATCTCAAGTGGCATCTTCAACATGTCTTTCAAGGTGCGTGCTACTGTGTGGACCCTTTAAACCTTCTTGGAGGACCCCGATGCAGATTCTGAGGTCCCCGCGTGACAATCATTTGCCGTAACTGGTCCTTCAGCAGAACCTTCTAAGCGGAAGGTTTAAGAGTCCTGCAATCTGCGTGCCAATCTGCCAACGCTCGGCTCCTAGGACACTCGAAGTCTCACCGTTGCCGTTGGCCTCTGAAAAATACTTTCGGGCAGCGAAGGTTTGAAGCCTTTTGAGGACCTTGTCATCGGTTCTTCTCCAAATCTAATATCGTTAATCAGAAGAGCCTAGGCTTGCATACGTCACTTTGAACTTTAAATGTACGTTAGATCGTTGGGTCTTGGACTTCGCCGTACCGCACAGTCCCCAGCCTCCCCAATCGGGGGCCCAGTAGCATGGTCATTTTTTCAGCTGTCAAACATGGGGAAGCACAAGACTTCTATGAAATGGCCATGCGAATAGCTTCAAACGAGGATGAGTAGTCTGCCCTCTTCCAGATCGGAGAGTGAGCGGGAGAGGCAAGGCGAAGCGAGATCAAGCCGTTGTGACCAGCATGCAGCAGCTGTACGAGTAGCAGCAGATGCGGGAGAGGGCGGCCACGGCGTCAGGGAAGGACCTGGGAGACGTCGTGTCGTTCTTGAGCCGCACGAAGTCCGCTCCTCGGCCACGCTCTCTAAGTATAACGGTTTCTACGCACAGGTCAGGACATGATCCGAGAATACGACCCCAGAACTCACCACGTCGACTGCATGCCTAGTCCAAACGCAGAACCCATGATCGCTGTCGCGAGTAAATAAAATTTGTTTTCAGAGATATCGCTGTCGGCGTAGGAGTCCGTCTGTTTGACTGGAGTGGATGCCGAGCCCATCATTGATTCATCAAATGAACCTGTTTCGTCTCCGGGCATCCCGTAACCATATCATGGGCCGGGAGCGGAGCGCGGCGATGCATCCGCTGCAGAGATGCACGCGCACAGCAAAGGTCATGCACTGTCTTGACCTCCTAGAACGGCCATCACAATCAAGGAGACGCGCTTACGGTTGTTTTAAGCACCAAGCGCTGAAGAGCCGAGCCAAAATGGGATGGGGATTCGATTGGTCTGTTGTGCCATGCAGCCCAGGACGCCGACAGGCATAAGGATTATTCTTAGCGTCCTTTGAAGCTTCGATAGCACGTCCTCGAGCTGCAGCTGTGTTCAGCTTGGTGAAAGTCCAAGTATTAGACTCTTAATACATCTTGATATATCACCGGAATCTCCGTCCGGCTCTTCCACCCGCGAAACACTTCATATATTGCTGGACTCTATTACGCTCGACGCCTAGCTGAACTTTCTTCTTGTGATCGGTCAGCGAAGTGAGAAAGCCGCTTTGTTTTCCCGGCGGCAGATTGTGGGGTGACGCTGACTGGCTCCGAGGGTCATAATCTTCAAAATATATGCAACCTCTTCATCTCAGCGTCATGCCAGATGTGGCCAACGATGCGGAACCGTCCCTCAACCGTCATGATAATGGTGCATGACACCCCACATTTTGCGAAAATCAGGAGCGAAAATGAGGCACAATCAAAGCTGAAGAAGTGATGATTGGATATTTCCTGCGCCTTGTTACAATTCGCCCTCCATGCAGTCTCTTGCGTGGATGCTGCCATGCTTCCCAAACTTTTCCCATGCGAATCTCTGCCCATATACTCCTATATCTTCCCTATAATAAAGTCGTCCAGGTATCAATCTTGAGTTCCAGCTCGTTGCTCCCAAATGAAAATATGGTCACATTGTACAAATGAAGAAATGAAATGTATGACCCCAAAATTGCCCTGAAAATCCGTTTGACGCCCCGCTGAGCCTAGCCATGAATCAAATTGTCGTTGCCGAATTGTGTAAAACCCTTATGCCATCAAAAATCCGAAACATATCCCAAAGCGAAAGACTAAGGAGTGGCGAACGCATGGACCATCGTAAAAAGGTACCCGTGCAGTATCGGCTAAGAATTGCACAGCGGACAGTGACCGGGCACCACAATATATCGCTCGTGAGGACCTCGTGGACATCTGTGTTCCCTCTTGCCATCGACCGAAGTTCCGAAGAAGTGAGCCCCGGGATCCACGCATGAAGTGTAGATGTAGTAGTTTTTGGTGTATTCGCACATCTTGTCGACGGTGGTAGAAGTGTATGTGTGTGACTCTGCTAGTCTGATTAGCACTGTCATTGGCAACTATGCGTATACAGTTGAACATACGAAGGAGTTAAGGTCAGAGAGTTGTGTTGAGTAGGGCTCAGTGGGTAAGAAGGAGGAAGAGTGTTGTTGTTGAGTGCGAGGAAGTCTGATGCTGCATGCCTTGAAGAAGATATCGAAGTTCGGCTGGGTTGGGGAGCATATATATCGAGAGGTGTTCGTCAAGCCGGCAGTCCCCTGGCGAAGTATAACAAAAGCAAATTGCTTGATGAGGACATATGGGGAGATGTCAGACTTTTTTAAGAAACGGTGATTTACTATGTGAGGGAGCAAGAACCAGCGGAGGCCATAGCGAGTCCTGGCCATAGCTCAGCCAAGTTCCTTGTAACAAGACCTTCGACGGCGGCAGAAACGCATCTCTGTTTGCGGTAGGCTGGAGCCTGTAGCAGGCATTGAGAGTGGTTCAAGATGTGTGGATCTCCCTCGCAGCTTGTGCTGAGCGCTCGGAGAATGTGAGTGAGACAGATTCTTGACCCCCTACCGGCATCCATATCCTGGTATCACCACGGCTCCCTGTTATTTAATCCTTACCTCGATGGAGGAGCTTTGGCATCGTACCGACTGATGCACCAGCCGATCCAACCGACCGTATGTGGATTGTGGGCCGGGTGAGTGGTGCACGAGTCTGTGACATAGTGGTGTCGTCGTGGGAAAGTAGTGCGAGGGTCCAAGCGAAAATGGGAATATGGCGATGAGGAGAGTGAGGAAAAAATAATCATGGTGAACTTTCGGTTGTGGTATTAAATGGGTGTACGTGGACAACCGGAAGCTCCAGAGGAAGACGGTCGATGAGCATTGAACACCACCACCGCATCTGCTGCAGTCTGCATGCGCTTGTGCGGTTGGCTTGGCTCTCGACCCCTGCGCGGCAGGCTTCAACTTGTCGAGAGTACCTTGCTGCAAGGCCTGTCTGCGCCTGTGCTTTGCGTGCAAAACGTGGATGACCCCAATTATGATCTGAGGTGTCAATCAGCTCTGCCCCTCCCGGCCCTTACCAAGATAATATCAAAAAGAGGACCAGGGAGTGTGGTGAGCAGCATGCACCGATCCCGCTGTGCTTCAACGGAAGTTGGAACGACCACCCGCTCGTTTGTTTTCTGATGGTTTTTCCCACTGACCTCGAGCCTCTGTCTCTGGCCTGACGCTGTGGGTCGCGAACTGCTGCAATGCTGATGGCCGACCGGTAGGTGAATGGGAGAACTGTGTTCGTGGTTCTGGACCTCGACCAAGCGCTTCCTACCCCAGCAAGAAACATTAGTGCCCAGACAAACGTGCCTTTCGCAGGTATAAAGTGCATTTTAATATCATCTGAGCGAGATATCGACTCTCAATATGATTGCCTTTTATTAATACAGTAGCTGTGAGTTTCTCGCTCGTCCTTTCCTTCCGCAGGACCGTACCCTAGCTGCGCGGGAAGACAAACAAGCGATGGGATTTTCAGTAGTAGATCTGACAGTCACACAACTCTGGATCCCACGCCATCATTTGAGCCCATTTGGGAACTTCGTCGCTCTGACGTCCCTCGCGGGGTACTCCTTTTGGGCACTAACCCCCTGAATGACATTTGGCACGGACCCCTCTTTCCTGGCAATCGGACACACTTCACCACGGCATTTTCACGAGAAAACAAATGGTGACTTGAGAAAACATTCCAAAATCTGGACGACAACCATCTCGCTGACGGCATCGCTATGACTTGATGCGACTTTGAATACTGAATACTGAATGAGCATTCCGAGGATGCTAGTAGCTCAGACTCACTCCTGAATTTGAACGAGCTTTGGGTCAGCCGGCCGTGAGTTCCTGTGTGAGAATACCTTGTTGTCTACCTCGTCAGCGTCAAAGTCACCTGTCAAAGCCTCGAAGCGTGGGTTTATAGGTGAGGCTCCATGCATGAAAAGCGTGCGTTTGAAATATTCTCCGACTCTGAAGTGTCAAAACTCGAGACAGGCAACGGCAAACTTGCTCGATCGCATCATCGCATGAGAGAGATCTCACCTGCTTGGGCCCAGCGCGCTTCCCGTCTCAAACATTTTTGAGCATGGACCCTCCGTCTGTGGATGCGGATACGCACGTCGTCCGATTTATTCGCCCAAAGCCGTTATGTGAGTCTGAGAGCAGAGTCCTTCAATTGTATGCACCCCATATTTCGTACATTTGACAGCTTGCTGAGTCTCTTAGAAACACAGACGCGCAATTGTGCAGCCACCGTGAAGCCCGAGGCTGGGAGTATATCGGCTTCTTCGTAAGGCTGAGAAATGTTTGACTCGATGTCTGACGACTCAGTGACGAGGCTCATGCCGAATTGGGACGAGTCGGGTCGTCTTTGTGTCCATTGTCCCCCACGGCAGCACATATTGGTGGATGGCCGCCTTCTATTCTCGATCCCGATCATCATGGGCTTCAACCCGTACGGATATGGGCTACGGACTTGATACCCGACCTCGGGCATCCCGGCCAGGCCTAGAGATGAGTTCACTCCGAGAAAACACCCCCGTCCTGATCGCTGTATCCCGGCTGGATCGGGGCCCAGAGCAGAAAACCCTGGTTTCTGCGGTCCAGGCCTTGCCCGTCCAGGATATCATTGAAGGAAAGGATTTCGCCGCAGGCCGTCCCGAGGAACCGGGATAAGCCAAAGAAATGCATAACAAAAGTTATCTTCGGCCATGCAGACAAGTCCACGCCATCCCCTAGGATCTCCGATTTGATCTCATATCATGCTTCCAATGGATCTGCTACAAAAAAAGGAATTTAGCCATCGTG
Source organism: Phialocephala subalpina (assembly GCA_900073065.1). Lineage (NCBI taxonomy): Eukaryota > Fungi > Ascomycota > Leotiomycetes > Helotiales > Mollisiaceae > Phialocephala > Phialocephala subalpina. Next base: position 1,835,224 of record FJOG01000001.1, read on the forward strand.
ATCCTTCTCAGTAAGGTGTTGTGCAGGAAATCTCAGGGATCTGAGATACGGGGTGGTGCCACTCCCCATGGAGGCCAATTTGAGGGGGGGAAAAAAAGAAAAAGAAAAAGCATGCGAGAATGTTCCCAGATTGGAAGCTTTTGTGAGAGACCGACTTGACTCCACCCGGCCACCGGTGCGACTTGATGGAATTTGACCGTTACATGGATACCCCCCTAAGGCTCCCTCGTAAAAAAGATACTCGTACGATCCAGCAGTCTGGTACGTGTGGTTTTCATCACCTTGTGGACCCCAAATCAGCCCATGCACGTGCGGCAACCCCATAGAGAGCAGATGCAAGGCGGGAAGATCAAATATATTAATAAGTAAAACTGAAATCTTGAGACGAGAGTTTGACAACCTTGAACAGATCAACTCAGAACCCCACTTTGAATATCGTGTATCCACTGAATTTATAAAAAGGCTGCTACTGCTGCCAACCCTCCCAAGATTCCGGCTCCTGCACCAGGTATTATTTGAGGAGCTGCGTTCGTCGTCTGTGTCGCTGCCGCAGCATTGGAGGATGTGGTACTTGAGGATGCGTGACTGGTGACGCTCGCAGCGCTCGTCGAACCCTTCGAAGTTGCAGTCGAACCGCTGCTGGAGGGTGAAGTGGTCGTGGCTTGCGTTGCTGCAGAGCCAGTAGAACCCGAGGTGGCTGTTGAGGTGCAAGATACGGCAGTCGGAAGATTGGTGACTTGGTTCGCTTTACAGAGATTGAGCGCGTATGTCACCGCAGCTTGTTGGTCTGCTGCTGAACACTGAGCTGCCAGGCAGCATGCTATACCGCTCAAGAAACTAGTATTCGAGCATATACAAGCAATCTGCAGTGGCGCAAGTCAGCAAGATTGAGATTTGGTGCAACTCCCGCACATTTTAGAGGCACTCCACTTCGACTCTTCAGCTAAAGTACGAAACAAGTTGGGACTTTTTAGTTGCCAATGTTTGTAGGGGTGCTGCGGTCTGCTGTTGCAGAGATCCTCGGCATCGCGCGAGGACGTTGAACGAGCAATTGGGGGGGGGGGGCATACATCAATACTGTTACATCCGGCAATGCTACTGCTACTTTCGTAATTTGTCAGACAAGATGTCTAGTATAGAGAAATTAGTATTAGGTCGTATAGAGATAAAATCGATTGAGATCTTACCGCGCAACTTGGAAGACCGTTGAACGTCTGCGATGAGACCAAATTGGCGAATATTGCGATCCAAGTGACCTTCATAGCGACAAAACTCCAAGTCGACGCGTTTGCTACTTGCGAAGGGTTATGGGAAAGAATAAGCAACTGACTTTCAACGAAGGACTCAATTGAGGACGTGCGAGCAACAACAGGTCAAAGAAAGAAATCGAGGTTTCGATAACCTCCCATACTTTTATCCGAGGGACTTCACTCGATCAAGCCGCCTTGGGCTGGATTGGATGGAATGCCTCGATGTCGAACATCACTAGGTTACAATGGCCAGGGATGGTGGCTTTCAGCTGCACTTCTGATAGCTCGAATTTACCCTCATCACGGCGTCGACCGCTGCACATACCTTTTAGGTTAGCTCTAAGCCATAAGAGGTTAGAACAGCCCCTCCTTTTGGTTCTCGACTTCTCGCCTGTTTCTTCAGCACTTTTCCTACCACGATCACGATACATCAATCAATCAAAGACGGAACATACAGGTATAGATCACCACTCCGTGATCGCGAGGACACGACTCAACGAGGCTCTTTTCGAGAATTCCGTGCTCAAACAGGTATTCTCCGAAAGAAGGAGAGACCCCTTCCCGGTCCGACCTTTGGATACTCGCACAAACTCAAAATCCGTGTTGAGGTTTGAGCACCGAGTGAGAGCTCTTCTCGTACTCGTTTGGGGACCGCCCACACTTCTTGGCATGGCCCTGTCATTTGATTGACTTTGCTTAACCTCCCAAAGAAAGAAAGTATATCAGATGCTCAGATGCAGCACTGACCCCGATATGAGTCTGTAACATGCAATCACCGCGTGTTTGTGTCGGTGTGGAGTATGAAGTCGGACGGGCACCAGCGAAACTCTTTTATTTGTCTAAAATATATTCTTGGGTTATCCCAGAAACCAAATGTTCGTACTTAAATTACCTTGTACTGTAGCTCCTGGGACCCGCTTCACCCTCGACCCCGGATTATCATTGAGTAGGACTTGGCAGCGATCTCTCTTTTCCTTGTCACGTACGGTACCTATTGTACGTCCTTTGGGACGACAACTTGTATTTCCATCTCATGTGTTCTGTTACGTTTCTGCCCATACAACATGCTCCTCCATACTACTCTTTCAGCAATCGGCGATTGGAGCGATGATTGTGCAAAAGTTGTCAGGTCAGCTGGGACATTCGAAACACATTGCTTTGCGACGATCATGTTGATAGAACTCCCCAAGTCCGACTACCATGGCCATCCTGAAGTATATTCCGACTGCCGAACGCAGAAGATCAACTGCCAAAAATCCAAGACCTTGTATGTGGCGCTCTCATGTCTCATTCAGCTGCGATTGGATTGGTTTGCAGCATCCATGCAGGTTGCACCCACCTCCTCACTTGTCGCACTTGTCACCCAATCCCGAATCCAAAAACGTGCCACCAACAGCTGCCACCAGATCAGCCTTGCAAGTGCGAGCGCGACTGAGACATCTCGAAATAATGTCGTCCCGACGACTTGACAACTACACAATCCGTGTTTTTGGCGACTTCAAGCTCGATCGCTCACTGAGCGTTCTGTCAATCCCCTGCCTCTATTGAGACTTTAATTTTACCGAGTGGGGTTATCCCACCAACACTCTCTGAAGATGGGAATGTGGATTTTGGAGCCCAAATCGATGGAACATGTTCCTGGTATGCGCCCCGAGTGGATTGCATTGAACAGCTCGACTAATGTTGTATAGGGACCACAAAATACTTTGACGACCCCGAAAGACCTCAAGTAGCTGGTGCCGAATCTGCGGGGCTGAAGTGTGATACTTCTGGACCAGTCCCCATCATTCTGGTCCCCCAACCAAGCGATGATCCTAATGACCCTCTTGTGAGTGGACATGTCAATCCTATGTACTCTACTAATGATTCCTCTAGAATTGGCCTCTTTGGAAACGAGACTTAATCCTCCTGATTCTCTCCATCGTTTCGATCTTTGCAACATGCCTGGGCCCCATCCTCGCGGCAAATACGTTGACGCTCTCGCTCTTCTTCTCCCTGAAGTTTACGAAGATCGCGCTTCTCACTGGATACTTCCTCCTGGGTGTTGGACTCGCTGGTATACTGTATATTCCGTCTGCGAGAATATGGGGAAAGAGACATTTGTTCCTCTGGGGAACACTCCTTATTGTCGTTGCATCAGCATGGGGAGGCGCTTCACGAAGTTATAGAAGTCTTTTGTGGTCAAGAATATGGCAGGGCATTGGAACTGCTCCTTTTGAAGCACTGGTTAATGCCTCGGTTGGAGATATGTATTTTGTTCATGTAAGTTTCGAAACATTATCCACGAAAGATATCACATATGGTTCTGACTTGCTTTCCAGGAACGTGGAAAACGTATGGCATTGACCAATCTTGCCGTTTTTGGAGGAGCATTCTTCACACCTATTCTCGTTGGGAAAATCACTCACACTATCGGCTGGTGGTGGACCTTCTACTTCGTAGCAATGTTCGCCGGAGTATGCCTACCACTAGTTTTCTTCTTCGTCCCAGAAACAGCATACCGACGAGACTCTCGACTCAACACCGATATGGCCTCCAACGAGGACGTGAGCATGCATCTGAATTCAAACGAGATCAAAACAGTCATTCATACTACAACTCCAGGAACAACAACTGAAACGGAAACTGTTTATATCACCAGTGCCGAACCTCCAGGAGCCAATACACCGTTGGCAAGCTGGTCTCAGAGGTTGGCAATATTTAATGGGAGGAAGACGGATGAGAGTTTCTTCAAACTATTCCTCCGGCCTTTTCCATTGTTCGCTCACCCAGCGATCTTGTGGGCATGTCTCATCCAAGGGACCATGATCGGATGGACGGTCTTCATCGGCATCATTCTCGCTGCTATCTTCCTCGGACCTCCATTGTTTTGGGACGAAGTCAACACGGGCTATGCGTACACAGGAGCTTTCATCGGCGCCATCATCGGATTCCTCATTGTTGGAATCCTAGCCGACTGGAGCGCTAGATACATGACTCGAAAAAACAACGGCATCTACGAGCCCGAATTCAGAATTGTTCTTGTCATCCCACAGCTCATTTTTGGATGTGCTGGCTTATATCTTTTTGGTGTCACTTCTGCAACTCTCACGCATTATTCTTGGGTGCTGCCGGTGTTTGCGTTTGGGTTGGAGGTTGGTGGGATGGTCATCGGGGCTGTAGCTTCGAGTTTATATATTGTTGATGCTCACAGTACGTCCTCTCGTTTTCTATGTCGTGTCATGATTTCTGACAACACAAACAGGGGACCTCGCAATCGAAGCCTTCACTTGCATGCTCATCTTCAAGGTCAGTGCCGACTTCCCCACCCCAACACCATGACCAGTCACTGATTCGGACCAGAACTTCTTCTGCTTCGGCCTCACTTGGAGTGCATACGAATGGCTCGTTCACGGCGGTGTTTTTAAAACATTTATGTGGATCTCAAGCATCCAAATCGTGATTTGTCTCTTGAGTATCCCTATGTGTAGGTCCTCCCTCCTCACCGCAAATGGAGAACACCACTTACGCCTCGATAGATGTGTTTGGAAAACGGAACAGAGCTTACTTCCACAAGCACGATATTCTCAAACTTACGGGTTTGCACTGAGCAGAATTACATAATTAAATTTCCTCTGTTTAGCGAATATACAATTGGCGATATGCCAAGGCCATTCTACGAAAAGTCGTCGTCAGCAACAACATGATCGTTCGGTAATACGGCAAACCTCATCTCATGTTCCAGCCGACCCGGAGCAAAGACCTCGATAACCAATCCCCGCAGGAACCCGACCCCGAGCCCGATCAGCAAGGCACGGTTCCCTAGTCGAATAGATCCATGAAGAGATATCGAAAGTAGTCTCCCGATACAAGACGTTTCTGAAATAGTGGGATGCAGACAGTGGAGTACATAGGCGCTTAACTACACATTGACTCCTTTCTCTCTTTTTTTTAAAATTTTTTTTTATCGGTTCGCAATCCCAATCGCATCCAAGGAAGTTTGAAAATGTATCCACTCTGAGCTATACCCACAGAGAGGTATTTCTCTTTTATTCATGTTTCATAAGTTTAATGCCAGCGCATTTGGCGAGGAAGTTGAGGAAGTGGGTTCGGCAGAGCCGCAGAAGCTGGTTGTATCTCGGCTTTCCTTTGTCGTTTGTTGCTGTTGATTTCCATATTTCTTGCTATCGTTGACGATTCCTTTGCGGATGATCGTTTGTTGTGCTATGTCTATGACCTGCGCAGAACTGCCTCAGTGGAACAGTAAAGCTGCTCCTTGAGCAAGCGATGTGACGATCATCCTAGCAAGCTGTGTTCAGTCTAGCTTTGCGAGCAGAGCAGAAGCTAAGAGCTGCAGGCTGTTCGCCCCCGTTTACCACGATTCTCTCCCTAGCTTGGTCAAGGAGTTGTCTATCCCAAAAGTTTATGGAAAATCTTAATATCGACAACGGAAACATCTTTTTAGCACTGAAAATGTGAAGACAGCAGCTGCTGTCATTCGTCAGAGTGAGCAACCTGACTTCAGACTCCAAAGAAGTGAAACGCCAGAGAACTAAAAACTGGGGGCCATTGATCCAGATTCAAGACTGAACATAAGAATTTGCACCCTGTGATTTCCCCCAAAGGCTGCTCGAACTCCTCTCCAGCTTCCCTTCAAAGCACCTCATGTATCGGGACATTCGCAATGCCTTTGGAGGCACATGGCATGCCCGTACCCGTCACTACGACGATGACAAAACTTCTTGCGCTATGAAGAAAGGAATCACAATGTGCACAACAGGGTGTCTAGGTCCTTAAATTCTGCTGCAGCCATGAGACCGCGAATCTATGCTGTCTAGGTGGGAGGTAATGTAAACCCCAAGCCCATAACGTTACAAATTTCCCTAAGCTACTGAGAAAAGATTCCCTTCGCGAAAGTACTCTGTCGCAACTCCGCACTACAAATTTCCTTCCCTAAGCTACTGAGAAAAGCATCCTTTCGCCCGGAACTCCGCTGTAAACGTCACAATGTTACCTAAGTTACTGAGAAAAACTTCCCTTCGCTCAAGTACTGTACTCCGTATATCCCCAACACCGAATATGCTGTAATCAAGTGATATCATACCAACGCCTCCAAATAACTTCGTTATATCTTTCCAATAACCTAACTCCGGCGCAAATACTGACGTGGAACTCGTGATGCTCTGCTGCTGGAAGAGATGATACGGGTAGCCGAAGGTGAACGAGAGCTTCTCAACGGATCAACACGACGTGCGGGCATTTGACGGTAAGCAGTCATTCTGCGGTCGCGAGAGGCAGGCTCCATGAATCGTCGAAGTTCACCACCCCAGTTTCGAAATTCGTCCGCGCGATTATCGCTTGCGCCATCAAGTTGAATTGGATCCCTACGACTACCGCCGCCACGACCACCAATCTCAACATGGATGGGGTTGGCGCGACCGCCTTGGCGTATGTGAGGCTGTGGGGTGAATGGATTGGTGTGATGGAAGATTTGGACATCCTCACGGGCGGGTTGAACATATCGTCTTGGTTGTCTTGGTTGGCGACGGGGTGGTGGGCGGATAGAGCTGTCTGATGAATCTTCCTCGCCTTCAGGCATTGCGTTTGCAACGTAGGTATTGGGAACTGACATGCTATAACCGTAGTTACTCTCATCATCTGGGTGGCCATCGTCGGTGACACTGGCGCCTCGATCTCTGGTCTCGTAATGCTCATTGTAGTCGGCAGCATAAGTGTTAGGGGCAGCGGCGCTGACGCTGTGGGTGTTGCTGCGGCTTGATGAAACACTCATCTCAGTATCACCGTCTCCATCAATGCTAGCACCCTCAACAGCTGAGTACTCATGCGCGCTTTCATCGCCATCGTCCTCGCCAAGGTATTGGTAGTCGGCAGCGTAGGCATCATATGCACCAAAGTCAGCGTAGGTGGATCCTCTGGCATAACCCTCGCCGTTGTATGTTGGGGTTCGCGAGTGTGGAGTATCCGAAAGATCTTCTTGAGATTCGTCCTCTTCTTCGTTATAGACTGCAGCATTGCCTCCAATAGTCTCCGTAGTGGTATCACTTCTCTGATCTTCACGCTCTTCCTCAGTGGTGGCATAACCGCCATACTCGTACTCATCATATGGGGTTTGTGCTTCAATCTCGCTCTCGTTGCCGTTATCCAATGGACTCCAGCCCGCGTTATGCAATGCCTGCTCAGCTTCGCTCAGAGTCTCATCGAAATCCGATTCCTGATTGCTATCATCCGAGATGCTCAGCGCATCAGGCACAGCAGGTGGCGGCGGGGATGACGAATCGAAAGCCCCGGGAATTCGACGACGACGTGATCGACCATTAGAGATAGCGCCGCCCTCATCATCGGATTCAGAGTCTGAAACAAGGTCGATCTCTTCACGTTGACGGGGAAGAGCAGGTTCAGGAGTTGCAAGATCGATGAAACGACCGCTGGCTCCTCGCACTGGCTCTCGAGCAGGCTGCTCGTCTCGCACGACGAAGCCATCAAGAGAATCCGACTCATACTCGCTATCATCAGTGACTCGGCTATCATCTGATCCCGAAACCTCGGAAGCCTCGCTGAGGATTGCCGGATGATGGAAATGATGAGGGTAGTGAGCAGCGTGGGCGTGGGCCGCAACGAAATGTGGCTGGTCCATGAATCGGCGATGATTGTGCATGTGGGCAAAGTCTATCTCGACTTCGTCGACGTCCAAGTCAACTGCGATGTTGTCAAGATGCTCATCCTCCTCATCTTCGTCGTAATCGCTATAGGCGTATGGATCCCCGCCGAATTGTTCTCCACAGACTGTACACAATGGGCCTCCTTCATGCTCATGATTGCAGGTAGGACATCGGAACACACCATCTTCTTCATCGTACATCAATCGGGCTCCTGCTGGTTTGTTGGGAAACAAGCCCTTGAAAAGGCCCTTGTCGCTCTTATCATTCTCGATTTCAGCAGCCTCTTCCTCACGATTGTGAATGTGCTGCTCGACACTCTCATCAGTAGGCATAAGGTCTTCGTTCTTTGCGAGGAGTTCGACTATTGTCTTGACCTATACCTTAGTTAGCATGTTTGCTACGAATCTGAGGGCTTGGTGTACTTACTGTATAATTCTGGGCGGGAACTTGCTTGACAATGGTGCGGCAATCTGGGCATGTCTTTCTATGTCTATGCTGGACGAACCAGGTGCAAAGGCACTAGAAAGAAGTTAGTTTCAGCCTCGAAATTCATAAAAGTGAAACTAACGCCATAGCAATATGTGTGACCGCAGCCTAAGGTGTAGGGTTCATATAGCAGCTGAACACATATGGTACAGGTAACTGTAGATTTGATGTGCAACAAGTCGGCCTTGAGTTTGTCACCCCTCTGCGTGCTGAGCTCTTCGCGTCTTTTGCTCTTGTACAGTTCTGTAGGAGTCGTCTCACGGCTGCCAGACTCGGTGTCTTCTCGGGAGCGCTTCTTCTTGTCCTTCATGCTGTGGGACTTTATCGACGCGGACTTGGATGATGGTGGCGTAAGGGAGCTGTGGGAGTAGACGTTCGGGAGGAGGCTGTGATTTTGATTTTGATGGTGATCGGGAGGATTTTGGGCAGCCACCGCGTCGACGCGAGGCAGGGAACTCATGGTGAAAACCAGAGCGGTTAGATATCGTTCGCAATTCTGCAAAAGAGTAGTGAGGAAATTTGTCCGATTGAGGATCGATGATGTGGTGTTCGCTGTGCGTCGCTGTGTGTCGTGATATTCTTGAGTTGGGGAAGTCGTCAGGCTCGAGAAGGCTGATGGGCGAAGATCCTCGTCACATCTCAAAAAATGGCGCTAGCGCTAGCCGCCGCCGCATCAAAGTCTGTGTGTGGGGTTTTGGTGAATTTCGACCACAATGCTAAGCTCACCAACCTCCCCAATTCCAAGTTCACGTTCACATTGTCCTGGCTTGGGGAGATTCTGGTAACAATTTCACCATGGTAAGACTTATCAACAACTTCCTTCGTTCTTTCAACCATCTTGCCATTGTCCTCCTGCCGGTGGATCTTTCACAGAACACAATAGGCTTAAATCTTTTGTTTCATGATAGGTGAAGAATAGGTACTATTAACATCTCAAAAAGTGGTTTGAGGCGGTCTTGCTTTGCAGGGTTGTTGGTGGCTTATAATAGGAAGGAGCACTCCAAAAATAATGATTGGTTGTGGGCTACTGAACTTTGCAACTTCACAACATTGTTAAATACTTCACAGCCAGTTACAATAGTCAGTTTGTGTGGACATTACAGTATTGTTCAGGTTGCTTTGTTGTCATTATTTTAACTTAACTCACATTGCAGCTTCACTCTGCTGGATGAAGTAGGGAGCAACACGTATTCATTGGTGCATCAAGAAAATGATATTTCCATTGTGCGTGTGTGACAAAGGTGCAATTTCTCTATCTTCAATTAAAATGATTGTATAGCAAAACGGTACAGGTGCAATTGGACGTAAGATCATCCCCGGATCAAGCATTCTACGCTTAAGTGCTCGGACAAGTAAACACTAACATCAACAAGCAGCAGAACGAAGACATTACGAAGCGTGCACGTTTCAGCTATCAAGCAAGAATCTCAAAAACAACGCCAAGAAAATTCGTGATCATTAACCGCCCCCAACCCCCTACCCAATTTTCATTCTATCAGTGAACAGACAGTTCTTTACTCGCCCGTCTTGTGTCTCTTGGGATCATTAGCTTCCACACAGACTTCTGCAAGGCATCCCTTCTTCACCAAAGACTCATCAACAATCTCTTTGTCGAGATGAGAAAGAGTCTTGATCTCGAAGTCGAGGAAGGACTTGATGGCTTGAACGTCGGTAGCTCCAGCTTTCATCGAGTCCCTGACGTTCTTGAGCATTTGTCGGATGCGGGACTCAGCGTTCTCGAGTTGGTACTCGACGGCTTGACCGTAGAGGTCGGACAGATTGGAGATTGGACGGACGGTTTTGAGGACTGTGTCATCGCGGATGCGGGGGGAGCGGGGTCGGAATGATGTGACCATTGTTACACGCTCTTGGCCTCCGAAAGCTCGGAGGGCTTGGTGATCGATGTAACGTCCTTGGAGGACGACAGCACATCCCTGATAAGCCGTTAGTGACGTGCTCTATATGGATGCCATGATGGTGGGAGTTCTTACCTTGCTTGGCCCGCGGACCTTCCTGATCTCACCAGTGCCGGTTCTCAGTGCAGTCTCGCCTCCAATCATGTTCGTTGTATCGCTCATCATGAGCACGCAGACAAATGGGTAGCTGTCTCTGTGCCAGCCAACGATAGCTTCATCGTCCATGTTGGCGTCTCTCTTGCTGCCTGGAACAGAGAGGTTGATGTGTCCGATCTCATAGTCCATGACTGGGACAAGCTCAACGCCAGCGATCTTGGAGACAAGTGCGAGTGTTTCGGGGTGCTTCCATGCTTCGAAGATGAACTTGCCATGCCTGTGACTAGTTAGCAAGCCCTCATATGGGTATGGTGAGTGTGCTTACTTGGGAGCATAGCCACGCAACTGTCTGGGAGAAATGTCGGATGTGTAGCTATACTTCTCTTGAACTTCCGGATCGAAGATTTCCTCTCTCATGATGTTGACCGCTTCTTCGCTGAATAGACGGAATGGTTCTGAGACGGCGACTGGAGATACGCCTTTGCTGGCTGCGAATCCGATGTCTTCCATTGTGTGAATGTGTGTTGGTTCCTCGTACTGGAGATGTTTGCTTGGGTTGAAGAGTTTTCCAACGGCTGGGGAGCCATGATCGGCAGCGAGGTACTTGGCAAAGGAACGCTTCAGTGACTCTTGAGTCTCCTTGGATGATGGGTTGATTCTTGGGGAGTTGACCATCTTGGATGAGAATGGGTCTGGTGTGCCGGCTGGCTTGTAGACATCAGGAGTAGCCATTGTTCTTAAGTATGAGTTGATATGGATTTGTCTCTGCGTTATGTTAGTAACGGCGTTAAACTGGAGGTTAGCTGATAAGCAATGAACAGAGAGTGCAGACTTTGGACTTTATGTCCTTGAAGCTCTGGGTGTGGGAGATACTTCTGCCTTTAGAAGTGCAGTGTATGCTTGCAGTGAAGCCTTTAACTATGCGAGTAGCATGAAAGGGAGTATAGGGGTAGCCGAAGAGATGCGATCTCGGCTCCTGCACCTCTCAAAGGGGGCGCGAGATGCAAATCGAGGAGGTTCGCTCGTGTGACTTAAGAATGTGAAGTGAACTTACGAAAGAGCTGAGCTCAAGCGATAAGCAGAAGAGTTTGCTCGTTTGAGAAGCTGGAAAGACTTTGGAGTTTGGCTTCTGTGATACCAGTGTGAATGAGACAGTGAAATAAAGTTTGAGGTTGTTGATGTTCGGCCTTGAGTTGGCGCCCGCTCTTTCTTATATCTGATAACACTTAAGGACCTTCAACGTAGACTATACCCTTCCCCAGCGCTTGACCTCTGAAGTAAACAATCCAATCTTGGAAATACGCTACGGAAAGATCAACCGTGATTCTTGCACTTCCTTGATGCTTCGGTCCTGTCAGCCCTGGCTGGATTCCTCCACACCTTTCTTGCATCAAATGCTGCCCATCTCAGATGATTCTTGAGCCAGAAGTGTGGAGAAAGTCTCACGATGTTCGCGTGTGCCAACCGTGACGAAGCCGCCTTATCGATGAACTTACCTCACTCGTCGATCTGTATTCCTGGCCGTGATACTGGATCGTTCTGCCAATGTCACGGACAAGGACGACACGCAGATTCCCGTACTAGCCGGAGGCATGTCCAGGGTTTCATCGTGGCGATTGAGATATTGCATGGAAAGGGTTCCTGTAAATGGATAGGACCGGATAATTGGCAACGTGCACTATACCGAGATAATTACAAAGTTCAGTGCCTGCTCTGTTTGGCATGCCAATCGGCAGCTCTGGGAACGGTTCTCGACCGCCACAGGCACAGGGGGGGGGAGGGATGTTGAACCCATCGGGAAGCGTCATCGTCGGCAGTCTCTCACATGTCTTGTTCAAGCTGAGGTCGAATTACCAAAGTTCACAGATTGACGCTAACTGTGGAGACAAATAGGAGCAAGAGTGGAGGAGAACAAAGATAGGTGTGGAGGGCTAATGAATCATATCTCGGTCCAGAGCGGGGAGACATCTGAGTGCTAGGACGTATGGACTTATTTTCCCAATATGGAAGGAAATCGACTAGTGCGAACCTATCGCTTGACATTGCTGTGCATAGGACGCCGTTAACGGACGCATGCTCGAGCTGACAGTTTGGTGAAAACTATCGAGGACGTTCGTGTCGAGCGAGACCAGCTACAGGCCATCACAGGATTCGACATATCAGCCCACAATCTGCTGCATCTTGCAGACTGGCAAGCCAAGCGGAGAGCCTTCCCAACGCCCAACGGTGTTCGTGAGGCCAAGAATGCGCAATGGATAGGTAACCGCCTTTGAGGAGTCTTTGCAGGCCTTGAGGCATGGTCTTGAGCGACTGGAACGCCAGCTCATCACCAAAGCCAACCCAAAGAGATAAGGCATTGGACTTCCATCCCCGTCCCAGGCTCACTGGAGCTTGAGTAAAGTGGCGGTCTGCCCCGCTTTCGATGCTGGACAGACTCCTCGGGGTTTCGTTCCAAGACGGCGAGGCTGGGGAATCCCCTACTGCCAGCCTTGCTCAGAAAAAGAAAGATTAGAAGATACTCGTACAGTGCTGGTGCTTCCCAAAACAACAAGAGACAACGAACGACGTCGTCGTCGATGCTCCTGCAAAGTCATCTTTAGGCCCTGCTCGGTCGGCCGATAAGGTTTAGGCTAAGCCGTGCCAAGACTCGGCTAGTTTTGTTTTTAGCCTTGCTTCACTCTTCCAGAACAGTTCTATCAACCAACAGCAGAACCTCTGAACAGAAATCAGAGCCATGTCGTCGAATGGGACTCCCGAAGAGAATCCATGGGACGCTAAGACCAGTCAGACGTTCGAAAAGTATGCACTCTCCTTCGTTGCTCCTTCAAAACAAGAGAGTGGCAACTTCGCCTTCTGAGCTTAGCTGATATCGATTCGTGTAGTAAACGTCCAGGGGAGTACTTCGACCCATGCCAGGAAGCAGCGTCAAGGAGTCTGAAATGTCTTCATCGTAATGGTGGTGATCGGGAGATGTGTACGGATTATTTTCAGTAGGTGTTTGATCGACGTCTTCGGAGAGCTTTCTGCGCCCGACGTGCAATGCTGACCTCGCCGTCCAGGGCGTATCGGGATTGCAAACAGCAATGGGTCAGTGTTTCTCACAATTGGCACCTTTTGTTATCACATTCTATCTCGATTGCGTGGCGTTTGAAGCTCGTTAATGCGGGAAGCATTGGGGCTTGAGGAGGGATGTTTCGCGGACCTTATGGCTTCGAATGCTTCAACTATCCAGACTTTGGCTACTGGAAACTTCAAGTACACAGCTTGGACGCTCAGCCAAATTTCTTTTTTTGCTATTATAGATCGAACAAATGCTAACACTATGCTAGCTCACGGCAAGGAAGGAGGCGAAGCGGAAGGAAGGAAAGGGATGGTTCTCGTGAACGGCATATAAAAGCTCGAGGGGTCTTGACTGTAAAACATGTATTCCACATTGTAACATAGCTCACTCAAGAGCAATTTCGTGAATGATGGCTTGTGTTACGGGCATCAAGTTCAGAGAGTTATTCCTAGACTCGTCTTGATAAGTCTTCGGTGAATTTCGTTGGCGAAAGTGAAATGCCTACAAAGCTATTCGGCACTCCTTTCCGAAGAGTTGGATAAGGCAGAGAGATAAATAAAGCAAAATATTTCAAGTGATTAAGTCAACTCCAACTATCATTCCTTCCCTAAGGTGCCGCTAGTTTCTCGGTTCGGCAAGATTTGCGAACGGCCGATTTTCATGCACAATATTTTTCCTTAGCCGTTGCGAACACTCTATTGCGACCGGGTCAACGAGTTTTGATATCCAATCCTAGACCGTCTTCTAGCGGATAAAATCACAAGCCTGTTCCCGAACTTACACGCCTCGTTCAGTGGGGCCTCGAGGGGCCCAGTGCGAAAACGCACAATGGACAATCTTCAAGACCGACAGGATGTTCCAATCTGGAACGCGGTGGAGGCTAAGAACTACAAACAAGCTCTGAAACTTGTGGATAAGAGATTAGCAAAGAAACCTACAGATTATCTCGAGGTACGTAACACGCACCAGATTTGCGCTGAAACCTTCTCTGCCCTTGCTGTGCGGAGGTCTGAGGACGGTCACGTGCTGCACACTTTTTTGATAAAAAAGCTAACATTCAATACAGGCTGTGAAGACCTATATCCGATCGCTTTTACCTCAGGCCTCAGAGAAATCGGCTGTTTTCATTCACTTGGAAGAGCTCGTAAACAGGAAATCAAGTCTCTCAGATCTAGCTGCCATCGATTTATATGAAGACGCTTTTGAAGAAGTCCTGCCAGGAGCTCGAGAAAGCTGGATTAAGACTATCGGAGAGCTTAGATGGCAATGTGTCAAAACTCTTCCCAAGCAAGAAGACATTTGTCTAAAGTGCTTTCGAGCATGTCTCGACAGAGACGATCTGGACCACGCTCGACAGGTATGTCATTATTATTATTCCACTCATGATGCTGTACTTTTCAATCACACCAACAAGATTGCTAACTTTCCGTTCAAAGATTGCCAATAGCCTTGAAAAGAACTTTCCCAAAAGTCACTCATACATATTTTGGAATATAACCTCTATGTTCTTGTTTGCCGTGAGTTCCCAGGTACTGCACTAGAATGTCTTACTGACAAAAGCCAGTCATCCCCACAATGTCCTGAAAGCCAAAAGAGAATATGGGGAGGTCTGTCATCCGGTCAGATTGGCAAGTTGGCCGCTGCTACCAGAGAAGCCACCGTGAGCAGCAACTTCGAAATCGAACAACGTGGTCGTGGTTAATGGTAAATTAGGATTTGAAACAACTGCCAGTCAGGTCCATTCAAACACCACAAGAGCTGTTGCTTTTGGATAGGATTACAGAAACTTTCGGACAGCCAGATCAACGGCTAGAATACTTGCAAGATCTTCATCTAGGACCAGAATCAGCCGTGGCTAAAGGTGACTGGGCACTGTGGATACTGAAACTGAAGTTGATGAGAGAAGCCAATCGATGGCAGGAACTCTTCGATCTCTGTGGGACCTTGCTCAAACGAGCACGCGAAGCGAATGATTCCAATCAACTTGCAGAAGCTTCATTCAGTGATTGGATTGTGTGGGAAGCCTACTTAAAGTCAGCAAGCAAGCTTGAAAGCCATAAGTAAGTGGATGAGTCCCGACACTCAACCTTTTCACTGACCATAGAATAGATACTATGACCAGATACGTGCTGAAGTCGAAGCGCATTTAGACCCAGCATGCAAGATCGACAAGGCCTGGAAGAGAAATGCATCATTGGCATCAGTCAAATTGACATTTGCAAGCTCGACTGCATTTTCCCAAAATCATTCGGCAGCAAACGGAGAAGTCGCTGAACTCCCACCTCGACTGAGCGCTGTGGTTCAATACTTGCAAAAGTATGGCGATGCCAATACCGCGTACGATGACCTCAGACAGTATGTTGAGGCTCTGGAGTCGAATGAGCGTGCTCGGCTGTTAATTATGCTGGACGCAAATACTGGATTGGAAAGGCCACAGCAACCGATTGGACCATCTGAACCCGAAGCCAAAAGTAAAAGCGAGGTTCCAAAGGTCAGTTTTCCGTGTTTGCAGCCATTTGGGCTATGTTCTGACTCAAATTTCAGTTATCTACAGCTGACCAGATTACGAGAGCTATAAACAGATTTAAGCTTAAGTATCTTGTCATGTGCAGCATCCCAGAGCACGAACGTAAACAGAGTCTGGAAGCAAAACCCGACTTCAAGTGTATCACTTGCAAGGGTAGTTGTGGCATATTCTGCCAGGCTTGTTTAGAAAAGCTTGCAGAGGAATCCATCAACTCCTACCAAATTGCTGTCAACGACGATGGGCAAATTACAAAGTCACTCCTTACCACCGATCGACATCCTGCCGATGACCTCTGCGTCCTAACAGCAATGTGCTTGATCAAACTCGCACTTATTGACACAAGCTCTGTTTCCGAGAATCTCAGCAATTCGCGAACGACTTATTTGCTTCAAGCCACGGTACTTCTGGAATCTGCCTGGCCACGCTCCAAGTCTAATTTCCAACTATCTCTAATGCTTGTCCGACTATATTCGTACTTCGGATGTGGTTCACTTGCAATGAGAGCCTTCCAGCGTCTATTCCTGAAACAAATCCAGCTCGACACTTTGTCATACACAATGTTCGACAGAATATCGTCTTTTCATCCTCATCCGATCAGCGACTCCTCGGACGGGCCTTCACAAACCCGGACTCTCATTGAGCAGCTCCAGAAACAGCAACAGTTGTATAAGAAGTCTCGTGAACACATTAACAAGAATAACTGGTTGGCATTCAAACATGGGAGCTACAACGCAATATTTGAGTTCAGAGAGGTGACCCAGAAGTTGTCTCATAGCTTTTCTGCTGTCATGTCGGTTATTGAAAACAACAAGATCCATCGATTTACCACGAACACTGTTCCAGCCAGTGCCATTTCTCAGATGCATGATTTGATTCGTAAGTATTGAAGCCAAACGTACCCGAACAATGCTAATCAGCAACTAGCCGCTGATATCGATAGCCCGGAGACCACTTTATCCGACAACAACGACTACGAAACTTTCCCCAACTACGAAAGCAGCCTCGCACCAACCTTCGAAGAGCTCAGTCGCTTCATCCCTGGTCCTGCCGTACGTCACATCACACTTCCCAATCCCTCCGTATGACCTCTTCACACTCAACTAACATGACTCAGGAAACCCGATACCGGCTCAACCTCCTCTCCGAAAAGATATCCCTTATCGTAGACCCATCCCCCGAACTAAGCGGTGAAAAAACCATCCTCGAACAATCATTGAAGCAAACTCTTGATTCCCAAAAGCAGAGTTGGGCTGCGTCCTCGAAAAGTGGAGTGGGCTCCAAATCTATGACTCGAGCAGAACAGCTGGCGGGCCATGCTTATCGTGCTATGAGACTTATCATCACTGAGTCTTGTGACCAGGCGCTTTGGGCGAAAGGAGATTTCAAGAGTAGATTGGAAGGCCATAACAGCGAGCTTCGCGAGCGGCTTGAAGAGCTGGCTGGGTTACTTGAGGAGATGGAGGCTGTGGTGCCTGCTTTCCAGGACACGCTGAATGCGGTTTATACGGCGTATGAGGTTGGGAGGACTGCTGTTTACTTCTGCAGATTCCTGAATGGGAAGGGTAAGACTGTTTATGAGACGCAGACAGAAGCGAGTAAGAAGATTGGTGAAGCTGCTGAGCGATTGATACAAGTTGTTGTGGAGAAGTGTGCGGTTGTTAAGAAGGGATTGGATGAGGGTGGTTGGATTGATAAGGTTCTTGAGAGTGTGTTTCCTGAGTCTGAGCAGCCTGGATTCCCTTCAGCGTTACTGGTTGAGGCAGTGAGACAGGTTCCTGATGAGGTATTCATGGAGGAATGGGCTGGTGAGGTTGTTGAGAGTTGGAAAGAGTCTGCTGCTGGCTTCTCGTATATGAAGATGCCTTCCAAAGCATAGCGGGTTTGGAAAAGGGGTACAAATAGCAAACTGAAAAAGCACTCGGACTTCCAAGCACCGCATCCTTCCCCTCCCATCTTCTCTCTTCACACATATCACAAGCACAAAATCACAGGGTTTCCACGCCTCATGAAAATCAACGCAAATTCATTCCTCATAAATGCATCAGTTTACAACATATCCTCCTCCACCGCCTTCCTTGCTTGTATCCTAAGAGCCATCTGCGTCCTCTCCTCCCTCAACGTAACGTAAATCCAAAACCACGTAATCATCTCCACAAATGCCCACGTAAATAGTACCCTATTCTTTAACCCTTCTCCCCATGAGCTGGGGGTGTATGACTTTGTGGAGTATAAAGGCGAGGTATCGGCGAAGAGGTAGGAGTAGGCGGCAAGGAGGGAGAAGAGGAGGAAGCGGACGGGAGCTGAGTTTTGTCAGTCGAGTTGTGGGGAAAGAGGGAGATGGGGAGGGGAGGGGAGGAAGCACCTTGGGAGCCCCAGAAGTATTGGGAGATTTCTTCGGGGAGGGAGACGGAGACGAGGTCGGTGATACCGACTACGAGGAGGAGGGCAGAGAGGAAAGCTAGTGGTGGTGATTGTGTTTCGAAAGAACGTGTATTTGGCTACGGAAACGTTAGTAAATTGCAACAAATTCATTTACAGAGGGTTGTGTACCAAACCCATAGCTTCCCCAATAATGAACACAAGCGTCTGGTCCGCGATAGCTCCAGGGGAAGTGAGGAAGAAGTACGCAAGCGTTATATGGAAAAGTGAGAGCGAGGTGATGATCGTTGCTGCGGATATGAGCGCCATATTGAAGTTGAAGAATTGGCGGAGATCTGGGTTGGTGTTGGTTTTATGTAGGTCCCACGATGTGGTCATATGCAGCTGTCACTTTTTGAAAGTTTTTGGGCTGAAACATGAATGAGCTCACGGGACGCACAGACCAAGGGACTTAAATAAGGTTGCATTGTTTCTCCGATATCCGTGACAGGGGTAGAAGTTTGTCGTAGCTTGGGCTGTTTGAATTAGCTCGGGGTGAAGATTCATGATGTTCAACACGAAGGTGATCAGAATGGTCGAAGGGATGCACGATTCTGCATAAACTTCGTATAGCTTTCAAGGAGGTAGTTCCCCACCATGACAGAGTCAAGTAGCCTTTCATTGCGCTGATTCTTCAGTTTGTTTTTCCCAGCTTGGACATTCTACATCGAATTGACCCCTCTCTCAATTCTCGACTTTTTTCACTCCGACACCTTTTAAGAACATGGCTGTCTCAGAACCAAGCCTCAACGCTGCGCTTCACATCAAGTACTGGCAACGATGTCTAAAAAGTGTTCTTCCAAACGGATACACGAGCATGGACTCATCGCGGGTGACCCTTGGCTTCTTCATCCTCTCTGCCCTTGACCTCCTTGGCGCAGGAGCAGACACGTTCTCAGAAGATAAGCGCACAAATATCAAGGAATGGATATTGAAATGCCAGCACCCAAACGGTGGGTTCTGCGGATCTCCAAATCACAGATACCCGGACGCGTCCTATGTTGACGTCGGACATGGAAAACAAGTGATGGATCCTGCGAATCTGCCAGCCACATATTTTGCTATAATGGGGCTTAGCTTTGTTGGTTCTTTCGATAAGATTAGGAGGAATGATTGTTTAAGGTGGTTGAAGACGATGCAGAGAGAAGATGGAAGCTTTGGTGAGATTGTTACTCAGGATGGGGTTATTGAGGGAGGGAGGGATATGCGGACGTGTATGGTGGCTGCGGCTATAAGGTGGATGTTGAGAGGTGACGAGATATTCACGGAGGAAGAGAAGAAAGGCGATATTGACGTTGACAGGCTCGTGAGCCATGTTCGTGCTGGACAGGTATACCAAGGGACCACATTGGAGAGTATGGGTGCTGACAGTTCGACAGACGTATGATGGTGGGATAGGAGAATCGTCTCAGCATGAAGCACATGGTATGTTGCAGATCCAGGGAATGGAACTTAAGCTGACGAGCCTGGAGCTGGATACACGTATTGCGCCATTGCATCGCTCAAACTGGTGAACAGACTACCCGAGTCGAAAGAGTCAGAACCGAATTCTGGACTCACAAATGTCCCTTCCACGATCCGATGGCTTGTGTCGAGGCAAATGGGGTATACCGCAGAAGATGATGAGGAAGAGGAGGAAGATCCTGCCCCTCAGGTGAAGCTGCAAGGTGTTTACACGGATGAAGCAGCACCCGAAAACGAGCAATTTGTTGGGTTCAATGGCCGCTGCAACAAACGGGCAGACACATGCTATGCATTCTGGGTCGGAGCTGCATTGAACGTAGGCTTTCCTCCATCTGCCGAACTCAACGCGTTGGACTGACTGTCTTTGGGATCTAGATGCTCTGCCACGAGAAGAATACACTCTTGAATGTTTCACCGATCCGCCGATTCCTATTCGAACAGACACAACATCGGATAGGAGGGTTTGGAAAATGTCCGGGAGATCCTCCAGGTTTGCCACTATCCGGGTTTCCTACTTTGTCCTTTCTAACCATCTCACAGATATCTACCATTCTTACCTCGCATTGGCCGCCCTCGCAACGATGAATGAGCCTGGACTGAAGCCGTTGGATGCAGCGCTTTGTATCAGTATCCAGCAAAAGAAAAAGTTGGAGCTGCTTCGTAAAGCGGCCTCGGATTGGACAGGGGAGTAGTAGAAGCGTGGATTCAGCTTCTTAATGTGGGATGTTGATCCTGACTTCAAAGGATAGAGGGCCGCTGAACGTCGGAATACCTCCCACCTTAGCAACGGCGACGAAGTCCGTTGAAACTAGAAGGGCATGAAGACATGAGGAAAGGGTCTATGAGATTCCCAAGTAGAAGAGGTTTAGAAATCACAACTCTTGTGACAACACAAACTTAATCTTTCTCGCATGGTATCACTTCTTCGTTTTTTGATCTAAGACCAGATCTTATGTCTCTACTTTCCAAGATCTATAAAGAAACTCGCTTTGGATCGGTAGTGACAAAGGATATAAATCTGGTATATTATCATCTTCCGGCCCAAACAAGCCTACACGGCTTCTTCGATACCACACGTGATACAGATCCAATCGTTCATCCCAACTTTGAGCTTCAGCCAGTTCGCCGAATCTGGAAATCATGATGGTGGGGCAGCAGCCATCAGCCGTCGTTTCTTCCGCATTCTCGGAGCATGGAATCTTGTTATCCACGAGCTAAAGCTCCCAATAAATTACGGACAATTTCCGCAATCTTCGACCTTCGAGATCGTTTTTATCAAACTCAGATATGTTACCTTACTGTCTCATCCCACTCATGGCGGCCGACATTTACTAAAGTGGGGTTGACTGGACGAAGTCCGATGAACTCTAAAACTATGTCATAGAAATCCAGCCCTCAGAGCTCCTGCAACTCTCCCCTTCAAAGCCCAATTGACTTGCATACAGTCGGGATGAAGCTCCCCATCATTTCCAGCTTGCTGTTGACCTCTTGGGCATCCGCAGCTCTTGCAATTGGAGCTCAAGAACCCATCCTCAGCTTCCCCAGCTCAGCATCCTCCCTCCTCTCCCTCCACAAAAACCTCGTCGAACACGAATCCATCACGGGAAACGAGCACAATGTCGCCAAATACCTAATTTCCTACCTCAAGTCCAACAATTGGACCGTTGAAACTCAAGACGTTGGCCCCTTCGAAAACCAGAAACTGCCCCGCGAGAACATTTTAGCATACATAGGCAAGACACGGAAAACAAGGACGCTGGTATCGTCACACATCGATACCGTACCTCCATTTTGGAAATATGAGATGATTGGAGATGAGATTTGGGGGAGAGGGAGTGTGGATGCAAAGGGGAGTGTTGCGTCGCAGATTATAGCTGTTGAGGAGCTTCTTGCTGCTGGGAAGATTGAAGAGGGGGATATCGCTCTGTTGTTTGTTGTTGGAGAGGAACGGGGCGGAGATGGGATGAAGAAGGCTAATGAGTTAGGATTGAAGTGGGAGACGTGTATATTTGGGGAGCCGACTGAGCTCAAGCTTGCGAGCGGGCATAAGGGGATTATGAGTGTGAATATTAAGGCGAAAGGAAAGGCGGGTCATTCTGGATATCCGGAGCTGGGGAGGAGTGCTAATGCTATGTTGATTCCGGCTTTGAATGCTTTGCTCAATATGGAATTACCCCGGAGTGAGAAGTATGGGAATACTACGCTGAATATTGGGAGGATCGAGGGAGGAGTTGCTCCGAATGTCATTGCTGAGGAGGCTTATGCCAACATTGCTATACGCATTGCCGATGGAGAGCCGGCGGTAATTGAGAAGATCATTTTGGATACACTTCAGATGGTTGGACAAGAGCTGGATGTCAATTTCGGTGGTGGGTATGGACCGGTGTACATTGACAGTGATGTCCCTGGTAAGTCCCTCACCAACGCGTGGAATATATGGCTGACATTTGTGCAGGCTTTTCTCAAATTGTAGTTAATTACGGCACTGACATCCCAAACCTGCGAGGAGACCACAAGAGGTACTTGTATGGTCCAGGCACCATCTTGATGGCTCATAGTGACCATGAACACTTGACTGTTCAGGATTTGGAAGCTGCTGTCAAGGGCTACAAGGCATTGATCGAGTACGCTCTAAATTAATTGTATATACGTTCACAGTTGTACAAGATCTGGTTCCTCTCTGTTTGTTGCCTCAATGTTCAGGAGCCCTCAAAGGTTGATATTCTACATTTGACCTCCCCGTTATCCTAGAAAAGCGGCCGAAGAACGTTTTGAATCTCTGTCTCGCCAAAAAGCTTGCATTTGAAGAGTTGACAAGGGCTTTCAGTTCTTCGAAAGCGATTTGTGCCAGTAGCTTGTGTTGATATTTCGCACCTGCCAGATTCATGACACCGACATTAAGACCGTGGATGATGCCTCCACATCTGAGAAATTCCCAATCCAAACGCTGTCAAGTTCAAGGTATTGATTGAATATGATTTGAAATAGTTGTATGTACTAAAATACCCTCAGCAATCAGACAAGAATTTTGTTTTGATGTCAGGAAGCTTTTCCGGACATTAGTGCTTCCTATTTGACCTTTCTTGTCTTGTAGAGGATAAAATTCAACTTGGCCTTCTCCTTTGAGATATTCCCACTAAAGTCAGATGCTTTCCTTCTTGTCCCATGTAGGTAGCAGCCATCCTATCAGCTGTTATGAAACTACGCTAGCTACTCAAGCTTTGGGAGCAGATGCAAATAAGGGACTGCTAACGATTTCGTCAAAATTGCGCGCCCAATACAACTGTTTCTGATCTCCACCTAATGAAATCTCCTCCACATGTAAGACTGAGATCCCAATGCGCTTCAGAGTCCTCATCAAGTCGCTCTTTCCGTCGTCGGACATTACAATTCCGGTCACTCCTTCTGCAACCAAACATTCGATGTCTGTGCCTGAATCGCCGAAGTAAATCAGCCTCGAAAATCCTTCCTTGGGTGCTCTACTCCATGTATGCAGGAGCCTCTTCATGGACGCCAACTTCGCATCTGAAGTAGCCACGACACGGCGGAATCCACCCTCATCCGCTTCCTGACCAAGAATATACCCTTCCTTGGTACACTCATTTGCCAACACGACCACCTTCGCTTTCTCAGCACCAACAACCGCGCGAATGAAATGATACGAAAAGTTTACAGAGACTATTCCCCAAGTTCCTCCGCGCTCCGAGATGCCAGTTACAAAGTCTTGGAAACCCTTTCTCAGAACCACCTCTCCGTTTTTGACCGCGTCATGTCCGAATTCTTTCCAGTCCTGTTCTTGTATTCCCTTGAACAGACCTGATTCACTCACCCGCACAAAACTCTTCACCTCGTTTTCCCAAAGACTTCTGAACCACTCGACCTCCTCTTGTAGCGTGTTCCTTTCTTCCTTTACTGGCCTGTATGTTTCAACATGTTTGGAGTAGTCCTCACTGTACTGGGCGATGATTCGATCCCATGCTCGCGAGAAGTCTTTCCTCTTATCTTTTTGGAACGAGATGCCGCATTTGGCAAGGGTAGATATGGTGTCTTTTGTTGTTATCGTCCCATCGAAGTCGAGAATGAACCCTATCCGCTCGGAACTGCTGTTATTCATCGTATAATAGTGTCGTGGTACTCCAACCACTTGTGGAACAGAGGTTCTGAAGCGAGGAATAAGAGGCTCTAGCTTTGTGGCACGGAGCGGCAGGCCATGGCATTTGGCAGACACTTGACATCAAACTCTAAAGTTTAAAATGTGTTTGCTACTGTTGGGTTTACGACATGACCGGTACTGTAGTTGTGTCGACTATGTAAATTTATTCAATATTAAGCTGTGGGCCCACTGAACTGTCGTCAGTAATACGGTTCCGTCTTGGACATTCCTTCCTATCCTAGTTCTAGCAAAGAGAAATGGCTCCAACTTCATACAGGAAGGTTTGATAGGTACCTGACTAAATCAGAGGTTTGAATGTCATCTCTCGAGATCTGACATGACAGGAACAATTCAGATCTTACTAATCCTAGATTATCTGCTTCCAATCGGATACAGTACAGACGAGTGTCTGTTCATTTTAAGCTCACCCCTGCTCCTGGCTGAGACCTGGAAACAGCACCCGAGACCGAAGAGTACCTGAATAGCGTCCGTAGATCAACGGACGGCGGATATGTGGAATGGCATCTTTGAGCGGAGGCAAATTCGCGTCATTCACCAGCATCTAGAAATAAAAGATGACTTTGTGAAGCGCGCGGGTCAATAGCACAATTCCAATCGCAGGGGCTATTTTCACCCTGTTTGAAGTCTTATTTGATGGGATCACTGTAAAGTCTGACATATCAGACCTGAGACTCTTGAGGTGGGCGTAGAAATCGCACGTGCCCTCCACGCTTAGATTCTCAGCCCAACTGTTATGCCTCTCCCTGTCCCACTTGGATAAGGACGATACATTTCAGACATTCGAGAGTCACTCCGGCATCATAGCTCTGGCGCATACGCATACCATTGTTCTCTCAACAACTGCCAACTCTATACTCTATAAGCACCATTGCTCGCCTCAGGAGCAATAACGTTAGACCGGTAAGCGCGATCCTTCCCTGAGAGCTTCACACTGGAGCTTCATGGCCCATGCGATCGTACAATGTTCGCCTCCTCCTGTCTCCTCGTCGCTCCCACCACTCTTTCTCAACTTTTGCTGACTTCTGAGATACTTTGCAGATCGAATTTCTGTTCACCTATATCTGGAGTCTTACCTCCTGAACCATTCTCGATCGCAAAACATACAGCCCAGCATCACTCGGGCGCTTAGTGTCAGACGTCGACATTCACAACGACGCCAAACGCACTCTTGGACGAACACTTTCATCTTCTCCGATTCCATATAGACTTTTGGGGCGAAGCATTTTGCGCGACATCGTACACTATCTGTACGTGCCGTCTGGGTTGCGCTACAAGCTTTGGAATACGGCCTCGTGAGACTTCGACGTCAGGAACGTATAGGCAGCAAACACCCCCATCTAAAGTTTCACATTCCCCTGGGATTTTTCTGTGAGAGGCTTTCTGGAAGCGCATTCCTCCACACTTCCTCGGATTTTGAGTGGGCAGGCTGTTGTTTCGCACTTTCGCGCATAGCCTCAAAAGGCTGCTCAGCCACCGCGCCAGTGAGGCTGACACCGCATCGAAGAAATCAACCTGATCGTGTTCTAAGAACAGCAACAACAGTCACTATGGATCAACAACGTGGGCGGTCGCCCTCTGCGGGGCATCAACAGCTTCATATAAACCAGAGGCACTCTCCCTCCCCGCAGCCGTATCAAGATAATGCCAATTCGATTGGACTCGGACTCGCCCTAGACAACACAGGCAGCAGCAACAACAACCAGCAGCAATTTCTGAACGGCGGCTTCAATTCAAACAACGGGCTTCCATCATATACTGGTAACGACGAGTTTTTAAACCAACAAGGACAGTCGTTTTCACAAGGTGGTCTCGGAGAATCCAATTACGCACGGAGCCAGAATTTCGAGGGACAATTTAAACAAGAAGAGGGAGCCTCGCCGTTCAATCAACAGCACGGCAGCTTCACGCAAGAGCTCCTGAACCCAAACCTCCCCACAAACTTCAACGACGGTGACTTCCCGCTTTACTCGACTCCTGGCAACTCTGCAGACCAATACGACCCCTCCTTTTTCATGAACGAGCTTCCATCTCAATCTGGAAATCAATCCGTCAACCCCTCACAGCTCGACATGTCTTCTCCCCAGATGCACCATACGCCTACGCCCCCAAATCTCCTTCAACCCAACTCTCAATCGCCTGCATCCGCACATCAGTCGCCTTCATTCAACCAAGGCACCTTTCAATCGTCTCCAGGCCACTCTAGAAATGCGTCACTAGGACCTGAAAGCGCCGCTTTTCCTGGGCAGAATCTGGAGTGGAGTAATATGGTGGCGCCTCAATTCACAACTCACAGACGGACACCATCAGAGTATTCTGATGTCTCTGTCTCCTCTGCCCATCATTCTCCAAATCTGGGACATCATGACGCATTCGACTCAATAGAGCAACAGCACTCGCCAATGCAGAATCCTCAAGATTCAAGCCTATATCAAGAAGTCCTTAGCATTGGTAACTTCTCTCTGTCTGATCCCCAAGTTCAGCATGGAGCAAGTCCAAGAAGAGGTTTGAGCCCTGCACATAGTCCTGCCATCTCCCCGCGGTTGGGGCCGGCATCGATACCAAACATGAACCCACCCAACGCATTCATGCTTGGCATGAACAACAATGGATTTGGGCAATCTATGTATGGTCAGAATCAGGAGACCTTTCCACAGCTACAAAGTGATATGGGCCAAGCTCAGCAAATGGTGCCTCCCGAGATCAATGTTGAATTTGCCCCAGCATCACGGCAGAACAGCTTTGAACCTCCTAAGCCAAGCAACTTTGACAATGATGCATTGACTCCCCCTGATCGAGGTATGAAATTCCGTCCTCTCCACGTGATATATGCTGACAGAACTAGGACGTCGTCGTCGAGCTTTCACCGATCCAAACAACAGTGGTTCTGGTGGTCTTTCTCGCCCCCACACACCAAGCGTGTCTTCTTCGCTCGGGTCGGATCTCGCAGCTCCCTCTCCAAACTCACACAGATCTTTATCACCAAATGACCGATCTGGAGCTAGCTCACCAAGTCGACGTCGTCAATCGACGTCGTCGCTACCAAATCGGGATTACATTCTTGGTCTGGCTGATCCCGATTACCAAGGAACATCCCCCGAAGGTGGCAACCCCAAACGAGTTCAAAAGCATCCCGCAACATTCCAGTGCACACTTTGTCCAAAGCGTTTTACTCGAGCATACAACCTTCGCTCTCATTTGCGCACTCATACCGACGAGCGGCCTTTCGTCTGTACTGTTTGTGGCAAAGCCTTTGCCCGTCAACACGATCGAAAGCGTCACGAAGGACTCCATTCCGGAGAGAAGAAATTCGTTTGCAAAGGAGAGCTGAAGCAAGGCGGACAATGGGGTTGTGGTCGACGCTTCGCTCGTGCCGATGCACTCGGTCGTCATTTCCGTTCCGAAGCAGGACGGATATGCATCAAGCCTCTCCTCGACGAAGAAGCCATCGAACGCCAACGTCTCTGGAACGAGCAGCGAATGCAGAATATGCATAACATGCAGCAACCACAACCGATTCCTGTGGATGCGAATGGCTTCCCGATGGATGCAAGTGGCAATTATACTTTGCCTGCTGCATTGCTGGCTCAGTATCCTGCTTTGGCGACTTTGAGTTGGTCTGAGTTGCCGCAAGGAGATGCTGGCATTGATGATGATCCTAGTGGAAGGAGTAGCTTCGATGCCAGCGGGTCGGAGTATTATGATGAAGGGGATGAAGGAGGGTATGTCTCTAGTGGTCCGGGGCCGCAACAGGGTTATGCGCAGGCTCAGATGAATGATCCTTATAATGGGTATTCGAGTGATATAGGGGCTCGCTGAGCTTGCGAGCGCGGTACTTCTTTTCTTGATGGTAATGAACACTTTATATAAATTAGGAGGGATGGAGGGTTTGGGATCAATGTTCTTCTGGGCGTATATCTAGATACCACACTCTGCTTTGCTGGTCATTGGCTTTTGCATTTGAACGGCAGATTCTACTATTTTTCTGGGTGGTCTTTTTTACTTTGTTTTTTATATTATCTAGATCATGTAGCAATTGATGTTTGGTCATTACGGATGAATTTCAATAAATGTATGGTTTATAAATTATAACATTTTCTGGAGTTCTGTGCGTGTGAAGTGTACGCAACACTTATATTCCCTAGCGAAACATTGATTGGGCGAGCATCGATGTTCGAAATGCAAAGATTGACAAATAGGGGTGAATGTTCAACCTTCCCAGGACATTTTGAGAGAATTCAATGTTGATGCCTTCGTCAACGCTTGCAGCTTCCCTAAATCACCCTCGGAGGTTGTGACAATTCGGGATCTTAGTTTTTCCAGTGTACATTTCGAACCTCAATCAGAACTGAAAAGGGCATGTCTTTCTAAGATGTTGTCTACACATTCATCGGATGTCATGTTCTAAATCCTATCTCAGCTGGAACTCTAAACCTATGCCAACGTTTTCGGACCTACAAAGTAAACACCAACTTCTCACCACTAACCTTCCCCTCCCTCATAGCCTGCATTCCCTTCAACGCCCCCTCCAACCCCTTTCCATACTTATTAACGCTCGGCTTATGCACCTTCACCTTCCCATCAGCCAACAACCCTCTCGACAATTCCCAAAACTCCTTCGCGAACGCTTCATCTTCCGGTTTAGCAGGGACTTCATTAGGTCCAAACTTAAACATCTCTCCGACGACGGTATAAGCCAACGTGTGCTGATTCTTCACCTTCTCGTTGATGCTCTTAACCTGATCTTCTGGTACGGGAAGGAGGGTAGAATATACTCCTCCTTCAGGCGAGAATGCCGAGACGGTAATCTTTGCGCTATCGCCTTCAGATATACAATCGAATGCCAACGTCAAGCTATCCTTAGTGAAATCTTTGATTTCTTGAGAGACGGTGGGGGAGTTGTAGTTGAATACCTCAGTTGCGCCGAGGGACTTGACGTATGAAAAGTTGTGGGGTGAACAGGTTGTTAGGACTGTTAGGCCGGAGAGTTTCGCGTATTGGATGGCGAGGGAACCGGTTGCGGTGCTGCCGCCGTAGATGAGGAGATACTTTTTCTCGGATG
The DNA here is from genome assembly GCA_900073065.1 of Phialocephala subalpina. Classification (NCBI taxonomy): domain Eukaryota; kingdom Fungi; phylum Ascomycota; class Leotiomycetes; order Helotiales; family Mollisiaceae; genus Phialocephala; species Phialocephala subalpina. The sequence goes on from FJOG01000001.1 coordinate 1,864,334, forward strand.
AGGTGGAAGGTTTGTTTGGGAGGGGAAGCTTGAGGGATTGGTAGAGGCCTTGTCCGACGCTGGTGGGGTGTAAAGTTTTGTGGTGGGATGTTTGAATGGGTAGGACCACTTACGTTGAGATTCCGACGCCGAGGGTAGAGGCTTCTTCGAAGCTTATGTTGTCTGGGATCTTGATTTGGAGATCGCCTTTCGCTGTAATGATATCGCCGAATGCGCCATCCTCGGGTTGGACTGCGTTGCCTTTTGGATGTGAGTTGGATGTCCTGGGAATTGAGAGGACTTGAGCACACCTCCGTGAGAGAATCCGGCGACCCTGTCGCCTTTTTTGAATTCTTTTGTGACCTTGCTTCCGACTGCCTCAACGATGCCTGCGTAGTCGCATCCAATCTGTAAAATTGTTGTGAGCTTGATCATGCAGAGAGGTGAGATTTTGGGCACTCACTCTAGTTCCTGGAGGTGCGACGAAATCAATGTGCTTCCAATCCGTTGGATTGAGCGCAATTGCTTTCGTCTTAACCAGAATATAGTCATCTCGAAGCTTGGGGATAGAGACATCGACCACCTTGGCTTCCCCTACCTTCCGAACGACAATTGCTTGCGTCTTGGACATTTTGAGAAACCTTTGGGTGGTGACGAAGATTGAGCGATTAGAAATTTGGAAGAAGGCTAAGCTTCATATAAGAAGAACGTAGGAATGCATGAGCAGACGACTGCACCCCCTACCTTGCCCCTCAATGCCGGTAGTTCGGTTAAAGGATTTCCAACTCATCATTGATAATTATTATCGACGATGTGCCTGTAGGGCGATGTGATTTTTGTCGGAGATAACCTGGACCCCGCAGAAGCTTCATGGCCTGATGTCACTCACCATGCGGGCTGGCATTTCGGCCATTGACCCTCTCGCCTCGGGTACCTTTCATAATCTTTTGACTCTCGATACTTAGTCGAGTAGCTAAAGCGGAGATTTTTTACCTATTGAGATGTTGCTTTGCTGGCAAACAATGAACTTAGCGCGCCTGAACAGGCTTTTCAAATATTTGATAATAAAAGTTACTGTACGCAGGACCCGTCCGATGCTGTTTACCACACTTCTAATCTGCGAGATGGCGCACATAGAAATTGCACACTTCAGGCTCATGGGATCATAATGTCCCCAGAAAATCCGGATCGAAGGTAGACCGAGTAGTCATTTTGGCCCAACTGGCAGCTACTTATACTGTCTTGACTCTTGCACCAGCAAATTTGGACAAGTTCCAAGCAAGATCCTACTCGTGCAGAGCGGCGCGAACCGTCGTGGCCATGCAGCCATCATCGGCTCTATCGTCAGTTGCCCCTCCTTCGGTTTATCGTTCTCGACACATGACCCCTGCATGTTCTAGAAGATCTGTTGAAACTTTAAAGTAAAGAAACTTGTGAGCTCTGTAACACATCGAGCGTGGAGGGGAGATCCGAGAATCCAGATAGATCAGAGCGTACATGAACTTCAAAACGCTGCATGTGAAAAGGGGCAAACCACACTCCCGGCTGGACCTTGATACATTTTGAAAACCAACAGGCTCTTGAATTGATGACGTTCGTCCCGATGTGGATACTTTGCCAGCGTGACAAGGTGTTGTGCGGAGAAGTCTGAGGAAAGACTCCTTCTCGGATACTTCTCCTTACCCTCCACGACTCGTGGCCTCTTCTTTGATCCGTGTTTATCCCAGATATCGACAACAAGATCCCGATATTATAAGGACATGGCTGTGTTAGTGATGGACACAGTCAACACCAGAATGGGCCGTCGTGGCTTTTAATGCATCCTCTTGCTGCAGCGAATGAAGAGAAGTGTTTGCCCGGGCAGCACACCACCTCCCAGTCGCCTTCACAGCCCTCACCGAGTGTTCTGACCAACCGCAACGCGTGCGATGTGATCCCTTTATGCACAATCCAATTGTCGCTGCCCATTTGACGATTGTTTTTCCTCCTTTCTCCAGCCCAGAGTTGCGGTGAGGCCTGGATAGAAAATTATTATGGGACTTGGACGAATGGCTCGTGGTCCTGCGAGCCCCTTCGCTCCAACTCTTCGGTGGGATACATCACTGGGCTGCTGTGGTCCATCTTCTACCCGCAGGCCCGGTGCATTACCTTTGTTTTTGCTCCCATAGCGCCGCATCCTGGCATATGGCTTGTCAACAACGTACTATCGGCGTACAACAAATAAAATATGTAGTGATGGTAACCGCATGTCGCTCTCTTGAAAATTTTGCGAGTTGCATCTTGCAAAAGTTTGGTGTATCGGATTGAGGCACGGACTTTGATTAGGGCTTTGAGGGTGATACACAGCGAAATTTCCCTGGCCGTTGTCTCAGTTGCAGTGTCCCTGTGGCTGCCAGCCCGTTGGCGAGAACCAAACGATCCCGATAATAGCATCCCTTGTCTGCGAAAAGACCCTCCGTGTGACCACTCGGGCCCGTTCACTTCACGACCTCTTCTACTCCATTTTGTATTCTGCTGGAAATCTCTAGACCCTATCTCTTCAACGACCCTAAACACCTCGATATCACTGTCCCGCTTGCTTCCTGTTGCTGTGCAGATAGCCTCGATGAGTCTGACACCTCTCCGCGATCACAAGAGCTCGAATATCCACAATGGCAGCCGTCGAGGGTTTGTTGTACTACGCAGATCGCCCAAGGAACGACTATGGGTCTGCTACGATCCGGCCCTGGACGATTGGGTGGGATGAAGAGGATACACGGATAAGGCTGAAGCTCATTGCGAGAGCATGGGTTCAATCGCGCACCTCTGGGCAGCATGAAGGTGCATGCCGGACAAGAATGGTACGAACCGTGATGTTTTTCCCAGCTTCTCCTCCGTCGATGCCATGTCATGGCTGTTGTCGTGCAGAGTGCAGTAGCGGCTGAAGCCTGCCGCAGTACGGCGGTGTGGGACCCTTAACAACTCATTCTCTAACGATGTCAATAGGAGGTGCTTCCGCATTCGGATTATACGTGGCGCTGCAGATGGGATCGTGCTCCTCTAAATGTTTCAAGAAGTCTAGATGTTTTTCGTGGAAGACTTCGACCAGACGACCGAGACGTCGATATACTCGAACCTAATACCGATGCCCTTGCAAGAAAGCACGCACACGACTCTTCCGAAGCGCGAATTACCCCTCCTTCTTCGGTCGAGAAAAAAACAACAGATCAGTCACTATTCCGCGACCCTACTATGGCGCCCTCGGTGGACTTTCAGAGCCAGGATGGCTTTGTTCAAACCGCTAAGAAGGCCAAGAAGGCTGCCAAAATCGCTGCAAAGGCAAGGTGGGGAGACGAAGATGAGGAAGACGGAAACAAGAAGGAAGAGGGCGAAGGGAATAATGATGGGGACAAGGGAGGCGACACTGGCGCTGGCGGTAGTGACGACAAGAAGGACGAGATGAATGGTGATGGAGATGGGAACGGCGATGCCAACGCAGATGATACTTGGGACAGTTTCGTGACGCCAAAATCGAAGAAGAAGGGAAAAAAGGGCAAGACTGAGGATCCGATACCCGATCCACCCGCGGAAGACAAGACAGACTTCTTTCATGAAATCAAGCTCGACGATGCGCCAACTCTAGACTTGAGTTTCGATACTGGAACAAAGGCAGGCGGAGGTCTTGGAGCGTGGGGAAGTGGTTGGAATACGGGCACGACGAGGTGAGTCTTTTATGTGCCATTGGTTTCGCTTGCAGCATGCAAGTTGCGTTCCTGCATTTTTTATATCCAGTCAGGAAAATGAATGTGCCTGGCTACTTCCGAGTTTGGCTTTGCACAGGATCTTTATTGTCCACGTGTCAGTCGTATTTTGTACTTGAATATTGACATTGATATTCAGTACCTGGGATTTTTCCGCCACGACTGCTGCATCTTCAACGGACACCAAGACGAAAGATGCCGAGGTCGACAATAATCCATGGAGTCTCAATCGGGGAAAGCCAAAGAAAAAGGCTACTGGTTTCTCATTCGGGTCTTTGGACGAAGAAGAAGCGAAACCAGATGAACCTGATCCACCAGTTGAGACGAAAACCGACGAAGGCTTCGATTTTGGTTTCGGGTCCGGTAAAAAGGACAAGAAGAAGAAGAAAGGTGGCGTTTTTGCCTTTCAGATAACAGAAGAGGAGCCCAAGGAAGAGCCTGCTCCTGCTGCGGAACCTGAAGACGACTGGGGATCAGGATGGGGAACCGCCAAGACCAAGAAGAAGGGCAAGAAAGGTGCTGAGCCCGATCCCCCGAAAGAGGAGCCCAAAGTGGAAGATCCTGCACCTGTTGAGGACGAATGGGGAATGCCAAGTTCGAAGAAGGATAAGAAGAAGAAAGGCAAGAATGCAGTCGAAGAACCTGTGAAGGCAAGTCATCTTCTCATAAGTATATTCCTGTTCCCACCATTTCTTGAAATTTTGTCATGTTCCTTGATAATGTTTCATTTCTCACAGTCGACACCACCTATACAGCGTGTCAAGAATGATTCGTCTGTTTCACTTGCAGATTTTTCAACCTCAAATGTCGGATGTTGAGTTAACTTTCTATAGGTGGAAGAAACACCTGTGCCCGATCCTGAAGCAGAAGCTATTGAAGAGTTTGGCTGGGGCTCATTCGCTTCTAAGAAAGACAAAAAGAAGAAGGGAAAGAACGCCGTCGAAGAACCTCCCAAAGTGGAAGAACCTCCTCCGGCGCCCGACCCAGAGCCTGCCGCAGATGCAACAGACGACTTTGGGTGGGGCTCGTTTGGTGGCAAGAAGGACAAGAAAAAGAAAGGCAAGAACCTGATCGAAGAGGTGGCCAAAGTTGAAGAAACGCCCGCCCCAGAGCCCGATCCAGTTGCGGAACCTGCAGAGGAGTTTGGCTGGGGATCTTTTTCCACTTCTAAGAAAGATAAGAAGGCCAAGAAGGTCAAGATCATGGAGGAGCCTGTGAAGGTGGAAGAGCCGCCAGCACCTGACCCTGAACCCGAGCCAGTCGTCGAAGCTGAAGAGTTTGGCTGGGGATCTTTTTCGACTGGAAAGAAAGACAAGAAGAAGAAGGGCAAGAATGCTATCGAAGATCCACCCAAAGTCGACGACTCCCCGCCAGCCCCAGAGCCTGAACCTGAAGCCGACCCAATCACGGATGACTTTGGCTGGGGCGCAACGACTAGCAAGAAGGACAAGAAGAAGAAAGGTAAGAATGCCATAGTCGAGGAGCCTAAGGTCGAAGAGCCTGTTCCGGAACCCGGAAAGGAGAAGGAAGCAGACCCCGTGGATGACTTTGGCTGGGGCACGACATCCAAGAAAGACAAGAAAAAGAAGGGTAAGAATGCCGCAATCATCGACGAGCCCAAGGTCGAGGAGCCTGTTCCAGAAGTCGAGGAGGAGAAGAAGGAAGAGGCTGACGACTTTGGCTGGGGCTCTTTCTCAACTTCTAAGAAGGACAAGAAGAAGAAGGGCAAAGCGGCCGACGAACCCGTCAAAGTTGAAGAGCCTCCGCCCGAACCCGAGAAGGACAAAGACAAGGCATCTGAAGCTGGTACGGACGATGTCGGCTGGGGGACATTCGGCACCAAGAAGGACAAGAAGAAAAAGGGCAAAAACGCCATCGTTGAGGAGCCACCCAAAGTCGAAGTCGTTCAGGATCCTGAACCTGAAAAGAAGGAGGAAGAAGCCGACGAATTTGGCTGGGGTTCTTTTAGCACCAAGAAAGACAAGAAAAAGAAAGGGAAGAACGCAGCAGCCGACCCAGAGCCTCCACCTCCCCCTGAGCCCGAAAAGGACCCAGAACCGGAACCGGAACCCGAGGCTGATGAATCTGGTTGGGGCTCTTTTGCTACCAAAAAGGACAAGAAGAAAAAGGGCAAGGCTGTCGTTGAGGAGACGAAAGTCGAGGACCCACCAGCTCCTGAGCCTGCGCCTGACCCACCTGCCGATGACTTCGGATTCTCATTTGGCGGTTCGAAGAAAGATAAGAAAAAGAAGGGCAAAGCTGTCGTAGAGGAGGTTCCACCGCCACCACCAGCTGAACCTGAGCCGGAGCCTGAGAAGGCTGATGACGACCTTGGCTGGGGCTCTTTCGGTACGAAAAAGGACAAGAAAAAGAAGGGCAAAGGCGTCACGGAGGAACCAGCCAAGAAGTTAGAAGAGATCATTCCACCACCTCCTGCGGATCCTGAGCCAGAACCAGAGGCAGCTGAAGAATTTGGATGGGGGTCTTTTGCAAGCAAGAAGGACAAGAAAAAGAAAGGCAAAAACGCTGTCGAAGATACTCCGAAGAAATCCGAAGAGGTTATACTACCCCCGCCTGCAGAACCGGAGCCGGAACCAGAGAAAGCCGAAGATGATCTCGGGTGGGGTGCTTTTAGTAGTAAGAAGGATAAGAAGAAGAAGGGTAAAGGTGTTGTTGAGGAGCCTGCTAAAGTAAGTGATGTCGCCAGCACCTTCATACTGTCCCTAATTTTCTATTCAATCCATATTACCTAGTCTAAATTATTGGCAACTAATTTTGCATAGGTTGAGGAGCCACCCAAGGAACCAGAACCTGAGCCAGTGGTTGAAGCCGAAGGTTGGGGCGCCAGTATCTGGGGATCCAAAAAGGATAAGAAGAAGGGCAAAACCACGGTTGAAGAGCTACCCAAGGCAAAGGAACCTGAGCTCGAGCCTGAACCAGTCACTCTTGAGGACGATGGCGGTTGGGGTTCATTTGGTACCTCGAAGAAAGACAAGAAAAAGAAAGGGAAGGGCGTCACTGAAGACCCGCCGAAAGTCGAGGACCCTATTCCAGAGCCGGAGCCAGAAGCCGATACCACTTGGGGAAGCAGTATCTGGGGATCTGCCAAGACCAAGAAGAAAGGCAAGAAGGAGGACTCTCCATCCGATTCTCTCGCCAAAATCATCGAGCCTGCTGCTGACGACGACTGGATGAACTGGGGCCAGAAGACAGAGAAGAAAGACAAGTCTTCGAAATCAATTCTTGCTGATGACGACATTCCACCCCCATCTCCAACCCCACCGCCTGCTGTACCAGAACTTGGCGATGCAGGTGGTGAAGATGACTTCATGGGTTGGGGTACGTCGAAGAAAGATAAGAAGAAGAAGGGCAAGACATCTGCATTTGCCGCTCCTGAGGCTTCGTTCCATATTGACGATCCAATCAAGCCCAGCGAAATCGAGGAACCGACGGCCGCCGACGACATCTGGGGAACTACATCTTCAAAGAAGGACAAGAAAAAGAAGGGCAAGAACATGCCTGTTGAAGTTGTGGAGGAGACTCCTGCTCCTGAGACTATTGAAGAAGCCAAGCCCGAAGAAAATGACTGGATGGGAACTTGGGGATCAACCAGCAAGAAGGACAAGAAAAGCAAGACGAAGGACATTATCGATGCACCACCACCTGTGCCCACTCCTCCCGCCATAGACCTCACCGAACCTGAAGCAGATCTCTGGGACTTTGGAACGACTGCTAAAAAGACCAAATCCAAAGAAATCGAGACTGCTGCTCCAGCCAAGAAGCTCTCCAAAAAGGAGCAGAAGGAAGCTGACAGGCTGGCCAAGAAGCAAGCCGAGGCCGATGCCAAAGAGGCGGAAGAAAAGGCGAAAGCTGATGCTGAAGCCAAGGAAAAGGAGGAGGAGGAAGCGAGAGAAGCTGAAGCGAAGGCGAAAGAGGAGGAAGAAGCCAAGGCGAAGGAAGAGGACGAGGCGAAAGCTAAAGCCAAAACTCCCAAATTGTCCAAGAAAGAGCAGAAGAAAGCCGACGAAGCTGTTCGCAAGAAGAAGCTCGAAGAGGAAGAGGCTGAGCGTGCTGCGAAAGAGGCGGAGGAAGAGGCTGCCCGCGAAGCCGAGGAACAAGCTGCGGAGGAGGCTGAAGAGAAGGCTGCTAAGGAAAAGGAGCTTGCTGACGCTAAGAAAGCGAAGAAAGACGCCAAACTCAACAAGGGCAAGAAGTCGTCAACCAAAGTGAACATTTCCGAACCAGAACCCGAACCGTTGATTGAGTTCAGCCCCATCAAGGAAAAGATCGAAATTGATGACAAGGCGGATGTCTTCAGTTTCTGGGGTGCGACTAAGAAGGGCGGCAGGGGTACTGAGGCTGCCAAAAAAGAGACGCCGTCGAAAACAGACGAGATTGCGATTGCTGACAAAGCAAAGGTTCTGGAAGGTGCCAATCTCAAGGACACGACAGCTTCTTCCAAATACACCACAGCGTCGATGAAGGCATCAGCAATTACGAAGAAACCAGTCGGAGGGAAACTCGCTGATAGGTTGAAAGCCTTTGAGTCACCCAAGGAGGCTGCGACGCCACCACCTCCTCCACCCCCGCCATCGCCCCCACCAGTCATCGAGGAGGATAAAACCAAGTCAGCGCGCTCATCCTCAGCAAAACTTTCCAAATCCACGTCTAAAAAATACAGAGACAAGGAAAAGGAAATTATCATCGAGGAAACTCCCACCAAAAAGCTCTCGAAAGCAAAAGACGTCCCTGGTAGCTTTCCTGACGATAACGTCGAGGACGACTTTGTTGATGCGCCGGTAGCGATGCCTGTTGAGAAAAAATCGGGCAAGAAGAGTAAATCCTCCAGTAAAGCCAAAGCTCCTGAACCTGTACCCGAGCCTGAGTCCGAAGTCGAAGAAAAGGAACCAGAAATCGTCGCTCCTCCTACACCACCTCCAGAGCCCAAGTCTTCCAAGAAAGAACGTACACGTGTCGTGCGCGATGCAGGATCCTCGTGGGCAGCCTGGGGTGCTTCTCCCCGTAAGGAAGAGAAGAAGCTATCCAAGTCGCGAAGGTCTTCCCCGTCAAGAGAGGAGAAGAAGGCGAAAGATCCAGAAGTGAAGCGCTCCTCCAAGTCGACCAGAAAGCCCGAAAAAGAAGAGAAGATCTCATCCAAAGATTCTTCGTCCGACAAAGCTGATCGACCGCCCATTTCACGTGGACTCTCAAGCATGTTCGCTGCTGCACCACCAATTTCGAGATCAAAGTCGACATCTGAGAGGCGGACAAGCACCTCGGGTAGGACCAGCTCACGACGCCATTCAGTTGTCGTCGACGGAGGGATGTCTCCACCACCTGATGACATCCGCAGCCCTCCAGAGATGTCAGCAAAGGCAGCAAAGATCCTCGGCGCTACTCCTGTGAAGCTTTCGAAGAGCAAATCGGAACGGCAGCCTAAGTCACGTGGTAAGCTTCCTAAACATTCTCCTACTTTCGCCGCCGCGAACGGAACTGACAAATCGATTCCAGGTCTCGATGAAGATGATGACATTGTCATGGTTGGAGAAGATGGAGACCTTACGAGTCCCGAGAAATCAAGTCGCGATCGCAGATTAAAAACGAAGGTAATTCAAGACCCAATCTTCGCTAACCGTCCGCCACCACCCGCGCCAATGCCGCCTAGAGACAGCGACATTCCATATCGGCGAACCAGGAGACCATCAACCAGGGATGCATATGCTAACGCGAGAACTGATAAACAGGCAAAGCAAGATGAAGACATCGTCATGGTTGATGCAGGCGGACCTTCAGAGACTCCAATAAAACGAACCAGCTCAAGCGCTAAGAAGGCCGCTGGGTTTGGACTATTGGGTGGACTACTCTCTTCAAGCTCCCGACCAGAAAATAAACGTCGTAGCACAGCTTTGATGGACGATGAGGGTATGCGAGGGTTGCGTCGAGATGATCGGAAAATCAAGCGTCCCGCTCGAGACCGCTCTGGGACTGATGGTGTTGATGCTGATATCACTATGACAGGTGGTGCAGCAGAAGAAGACCAAGAGGCAAGACGTGCGGCTCGACGTACCCGTAGAGCCGAGCGAGAAGCTGCCGAGAAGGCTGCTGAAGATGCACGTAGAGCTAAGGAGGATGAACGACGCGAGCGGCATCGAAAGCGTGAAGAAGAGGCGGAAGCTCGCAGACTGGAAGAGAAGGAAGCTCGACGAGCAGCTAGACGTGAGCAGAAGGCGCGTGAAGAAGCTGAACGGCAAGCTGCCGAAGCCAAGGAAGCTGAACGGTCTGAACGACGACGAGCACGGAGATCTGAGCGAGAAGCTGAGAAGGCCCAGACAGATGGCGAGGTATTGGCGGAAGATCCAGGACGTTTGAAGCGATCGGATCGTCGAAGATCCCATATGGAGGGACCTGCTGATGAGGACCCTGAAGAACGTCGCCGAAGACGTGAAGAGAGACGAGCAAGGCGCGCAACTGAGACTCCAAGGGTGAGCCGCCACACATCGGCACCAGTCGATAGCTATTTCGATCCCAGAAATGGTACCAAATCTCGTGGTGCAGAGCCTGAGTTCTTGCCTGCCGATGGGCCTGTCTACAAGGACTCGTCAAGACGCAAGAAAGCCGGTTGGCCGCATTCTGGCACTGATTCATGGGTCAACGACCACTCCGATGCTCCACCTCCGCCTGAGGATGCGCCGAATGTCGACGCACCCGCAGACGAGAATGCTGCTGACGAGAGTGAACGGCGCCGATTGAGAAAGACCCGCCGGCATTCGAGAATGGATGCTGCCGCCGAGGAGGATCCAGAAGAGAGAAGGCGAAGACGAGAAGCTCGCCGACAGAGTCGTCAAGATCGCGACACCATGAAGTCCTCTGAAGGAAGCCAGGAGAACGGTCGCAGGTCGAGCCGTCGAGACTCTGGCTTTGTTGAAAGTAGGGCGCCCAGTGCTCAAGGAGGACTATTCAGCAGATGGAAGAATCTGATCTAATATTCCGGTCGTATATGCATGCATGGTCTGGAAGGTCATTTTGGGACAGGGTGTTTTTGTCCGCGGCGTGTGTTTGGAGTATGTATGAGTTAGGTAGCGATCAAGCATTGGGCGGTCTGTATCTAGTATATCTGCATAGACCGGTGGGAACTGGCTTTTGTAGGAATGCTGCCGGTATAGGCGGTGGATTGAGCGTTTTACCATATACCCTTTTGAGATTTCGATGTAGTTTTATTTTGTTACAGCACAGGTTGGACCCTGGGATGAGGTGCAAGACACCTCCAGTCTGTCTCTTTCTTCGATGTATACCCGAATTAAATTATGAGGTACTTTAAACACAGACAAATTGAGTGCTCACGCTTCATATATTCGACCCTCTCTACGTGACTCGCGATCTTATGTGATGTGGTTGCTGCTTATCATGTCCCGACCGAGCAAGAACAATGATGCAATGAAACTTATGGTGTCGTCGCTCCTCACTCTCCAACTCTCATTATTTTCCCTCGTCCCTCCTTCGGATTCTCACGACCAGCGACCCAAGTACCGGAGACCGACCACTTTAATCGAGTGGCTGCATGCTTCGCACACGTGATGCGCTTGGCTTGACGTTCACTATCTCTCGAAACAGCAAAACTATCCATGGTCCAATGCGGGGACCGATAACCATCCCAAGTGACGCACCATTGTGCCTGATAGGGTCTTGATTCCCAGACACGATTGCCGTGGCTCACATTGCGAGCGCCAATTCCTAGCATCCCGCAACGTTCGAGGGTTGTGAGCAACTGGCTGCATAGCTGCATAGCTAATGCTTTCCTTCCTGATTGAGCGAGTGGGAGACTCGTGGGTCTGGCCAAAAGATATCCCGCTCTTCGACCCCTCCCCCAACTTTCAGAAATGCTTTTAATCCTGTGTACCCATGCTTCCTTCACAGCTTCTTGAGGCACAAGTCGTACCATTTTCTAGTACTCTATGACCTCTTCAAGAGCGATCCCCTATCTACTCCGGTTCTTTCTGAGGCACGGCTGTAGTTCACGGTGGTGGTGATAAGTCGATTGTGGCTTTCGAGATAAGCCATCTGATAATCCTCAAATACGCCTTCTGCTTCGTTTCTCCCAAATACCAAGTACTTGTCTACCGCACGGGTTTCACCGAGCTCTTCCTCGCCGATCCGGTACCGGTTCGGACAGCAATTCACTCTTGATAAATCGCGGGCCGGCTGGTCGATCTTTAAGCACCGACTCCTCTTCGACACCCGATCTTCACTTCACACAAAAGTTGGGAATACCGAGTATGGCGTTTTCCATCTATCAGGACCAGTGGCTTCTCGGCCTCGGGGTTCTCTTTCTCCTGTCGTCTTGCGCTGTTTTGGCAGTGAACAAACGACAACGAGATGCGGTGCTTGAAAGGCTTCACTTTCACCGACGTCGGGCATCTGGTGCGTCAACACCTCCACGTTCGTTCTCACCAAGCAAGAAGGCACCAATATCTACTCCCGGAAACCCCGATTACAGCACTACACTTCCACCATCGAGAAGAGAAGTGCTCCCTGAACTTAGCAAGACATTGTCTATTGCCAATTCCAAGACTCTCCTCAAAACAGAGCCATCTGCCGACCTTATCCTAGAGAATCAGCTGCCGATGACACAATCATATGCTGTCGATGATGGTGTACCCAAGTACACACCCACTGGGTTCTCGACAGCCGAGATCAAGGCCATGGGGGACTTCCCAGCATACGATATCTTGACCGGAACCCCACTTCCTCAAGCTTACAAGGAGTTCAACCCAACTACAGCTCTCCCTCGGCCATACAGACCTTTCAGATGGGCTTACCACCAGACTATGTGTATGTCTCATCATCCATCTTACCGAAGTTCTTGTTAACCAGCACAGCTTTCGTCAAAATGGAACCGGATTGGTGGTTGGAGGTTGAGAGTACCTACATTGCCACGATCAAGAAACGTCAAGACCTGTTCAAAGAGTATGGCAGCGCTTTGCTTGACTATATGCCTGGATCAGAGCTTGTTTGCAAAGAGCTGATGGAGATGTGCCTTCAATTCTACTGCGCCAGATATCCAGCTTACTTCTCTCTGTCCGACGACAACAAAGTCTTCACTAATCGCTTACTGGGAACTACTACCGAGATCAAACGCTTTCATCCCTTACATATTCTTCTGAAAAACGTTCCAGAAGACTTTGCCATTGTCCTTCGGAACGACGAAGATGGGATGTATTACTTCCGTGCTGGTGTTATCTGTAGCTCTTTGGGATGGAACGTGGGTACGAAAATCGGGATGCAGCTCAAAGACATCCATACTCCCATTCCGGACTACAAGGAGAAGATGTCTTTTAGCATGGATCGTTACTTCACCAAGATGCCTGTCAATGCTCCGATTCAGCGTGGAAGCTGGGGTTTGGAAGTTGGAACGCCTCTCTTCATGCCGCCAGGACATCCTCATGAGAAACTTCGGGAGATTCAGAACCCAGACTTGAAAATCGAGGACTGCAACTTGAGGGTAGACTGGCAAACATTGAGACGATTGCCGTTGAGTGGTGGAATTGTCTTCAACTTCACGGCACTGTTCACACCCGTGACCGAATTCAAAGACGAGCCATATATCCCAGCTTTGGTCAACAAGATCTTGAAGGAAGGCAAGAAGAACCTCATGGAGTACAAAGGTACCTGGCATGTGGAACATGTCTGCATTCCAGCATTCGAGGAGTACGATCGGGAGCAAGTTGAGAAGGGATTGGTGAAGCCGGAGAAGGAGGACGAGAAGGTTTGGGCCGTTGGTACCCTGAATGAGTACCCTTACTTTCCGGACTGGGAGGAGAAGTGGCGTCGCCAGCAGGGCTACTAGGCAATAACGGGAGGCTTTTTGTAGCGCTGCAAGGTGGGAATACTCGATCGGCATGCTGCCATAGAAAATAATGACCCCAAGATACCAATGAACACGTTGATTTGCTTTTCATGGATCATGGTGCCTCCATTCAATCACTTCTCGTGAACTTCTGTGGTTTTAAATACGAGATCTCGTCATCATATGAATACCGGAAGATCCAGGAACTTGCATGAGTGCTCGGATGTTCTGGTTTTTTTTCGTCCATTTCATGTACGGTCAAACCTTAAGAAGTCGGTTATCGCCAACTTCCATTTCCTGCGTTCCGAAAGGAGAATGTAGAAATGGAAATCCGACGATTAAGTACATGCCAGAGGGAAAGAATCCGACACGTCTTATTTGCGCAACTTGCAGCTTTTTACGTAGATGCCTCCGTGTATTCGACATGTCAATTCACGCAGCAAGGGTATCGAGTGATTCGGCAATGCGGAATTGAGATCCTAACCCAGCAGCCCAATCTCACTCGTCAACCAGGTGTAAAGTTTGGATGTGCAACATGGCTTTTCAATATCGCTCCATGTGGCTGATAAAACTCAAAAGACATCCCTCCAACTTGTCGGTGATATCTTATCTACCTTAGAGAAGTTGCTATGTTGTTGAAGCATGGGAATTGACAATGTAAACTCGAGGATGATGCCTTGGAATGTTGCTACATCCAAGCACAGAGTAGTACAGATAAACAAGAGTACACCGCCAGTATACTAATCTACAAGATCTTGTATCATTCAACAGAATTTCAAGATAGTGCCTCGGAAAAGAAAATCTTCACTGAGTATCAACTCCACGCCATCGTGGCGCGAGCATATGATTGCACGGATCTTTGTTCCGTCCACTGAAACAACGATACAGTAAGAATCGAACAATAATAAACACGGAAATAAGTTCCTATCGATTGAGAATCTAGGAAATGCATCTGAAAATTGGTTACTTTGGGAAGGCCACACAACTACCGCACAACGGACCAGGCGTAGAATGAATTTTCTCAGATACCCAAATCTAAGCCATTTGATGCCTCTCTTGGAACGATGTACGTGCTTCCGCGGCAGTGCCCCCTTCTCAGAAACATTGTTTCATCGTCGGTTGCTGCCAGAGAGCGAGATGGCGGCCATCCTTTTACACAGCCCCCTAGGCACCACTCTCGACTTCGAGTTTACAGGCTGCCCCTTCTGTTATCATCCACCAAAGTCGCCAACTCCCAAGTCCTGTGGGCTTGTTTAGCATCACGCGATCGCTGCTGATTGTCCGTGCCGGCGTCGGAACTGTTCTCTGGGTCTCTGCACTGGTTGCTAGAGCTGAGCGCAGAGTTATGACGGTGGAGCGGCTCCATGGAGAAAGCGTGCTATCTCGTCACCAGGACCCTTCAGTGTCAGGTCTAGCTCAACGTGACGGCATCAATGCGACCATCGCTCCAGTCTATGACGGCGGTAGGTGTCAGATACAGTATATCGTCTTGCGAGCTTTCCTTCACAACGTCGCCACTAATGGTCTGCAGGGAAATCTGGAATGGAAATGGCGATCTGGGGACCACACCTGTCAACTCTTCGGAGGCGGACTCTCATCCGATAGAATATCACAACTTTCATTTGGCCGGAGGCATGTCCACAAATTTCATGCTTCTCTGCGTCCAACTTCCCCAAGATTCGTCGCCGCAGCTCCCAGCGACCCTGTATTTGCCGCCATCGTCCTCTATGTCGACTGCTATATGCAACAGAGTATCAGCACCGTGCTCTACGAGGGGGAGAACACAAAAACGACCGATTCACAAATTTCGTGAAAACAAAAGGGACTCAGAAGATTCAGAGCAATAATGCACCTCTGCCTGTTTGCAGAGGGCAGCTCAACAACAAGTTTCGCGTAAGGTCGGATATATCTAGGAGGCTTCAAGACGTCCTTGAGGTCTGTCCTGGTGCTCACTCGTTGAGCCAAAGAAGCAGACCTCTCACACCCTATCGACAACTGGACCCGTGCCAGTTCTCTCTCCCCAGAGGTACCTCGAGGACTTGATCGAACCATTTCCCCCACGTCGCTGTCGTCCAAGCTTGCTATATCCAGCAGCTGTAAAGGTACAATGAACTTGGACTCAGCCAGCTCCAGCTCTGGAAATCCTACGAACCCCAGGTCGGCCCGGGGATCAATCGCTGCCCAGTTTGTGGATACTTTCCTTTCTCGTCTCGCGTATTTGGGGTTTGATTAAGATCAATATGCCTCTGCTTCTCTCAATACAACATACTGGAGAAGGGCTCACTAACTCTAGAGGCTTCAGGGCTTGTGAAACTTGTCGATCGAGAAAGCAGAAATGTGACGAGCAACGACCAAAATGCGGACTATGCCAGAGAATGAAGTTGGACTGCAGATATAGGGAACCACAACCTACGAAGTAAGAAGTACCACGACTTCACCCGGATTTGAGACGCAACTTACTGAGTGGCTGCCAGGAAGGATAAGACGCTCGTCGAGATCCTAGACCGCTTGAAATCTCTTGAAGGCAAAGTTGATCGATTACCAACCAGTCGAACGCCCGCGCCCGCCGGTTTTGGTCCTCCACAACCAGCACCCTCGAGTCAACCTTCTTTCAGTACCGAGCTTGATCCCAGCTCCTACTCGACACAGTCTCTCCGTACATCTCAACAGCCTAGTCCGAGTGGCCCTGGCCGAACTCCAACATACCGTCATGCTTCTGCGGCTCACAAAATACTGACATGGCCTGTCGTTCAACAAATGTTGCTTCAGGCTTCACCAAATGTGGGGAATCTGAAGACTCTGGAACAGGATGGACCAGCGTTTATAATGCAGATGCAGAGAGGTTTCCCAAATCTTCCACTGGATGAAGAATTGCAAGAGAAACCATTCATTGGCATGCAGACCCAGGCATCGAGAGTGACTGGTGCTACCAGGGTAACTTTCCCTGCTCTAACCAGGGACATAATGCACCGTCTTGCAACAGCATATTTCGACACGTTCAACTTCGTCTATCCCTTCATGGACCGACAGAACTTCATCTCTGATACTCTCATAAAGGTTTACACAGAAGGTTTTGATGGAGATCCAGATTCTGTCATAGCTCTTTTAATATTCGCCCTCGGTGACTTGGCCATAGAAGGCTCTCGTGGACAGCCTATCTCAGAAGGCGATGGTCGGTCCAGTGGTCTTAGAGGTGGCTCGGCCTTGAGGCCTCCTGGCCTCGGCCTCTTCAATGAGGCACGAAAGCGCATGGGATTCGTCTTGACGGAGTGTGATCTCGAAAACGTGCAGATCTATTCCCTGGCTGCGTTCGTAAATCCCATAAATTTCATGATCGAAAGAAGTGATTGAGACTGACATCAGATGTTTGACAGGTTATATTTCCAGGCTTGTTCCCGTCACGTGGTAAGTTGAATTCAAGAATGGAGCGGACATCGGAGACTGATGCGCTGAAATTACAGGATTTTTGGAGAATGACCGTGTATGCATCACAGACGTGCTACATTCTAGTCACATGGTACAATATCTAATTCCGCATATCGCTTTCAGTGCTAACAACATTCAGCGGACCTGTAGATTGGAATTCGCCACGAGGAGACATTATCAAGCGAGCATATTGGCATTGTGTGATTATGGAAACTGCTTTGCAATATGAGTTGGATTTGGCTCCTACTGGTATATCTAGCCTGGAAGACCGAGTTGGCATGTCCAGTTTCGGTACTACTTTCTGTGAAGCCGACCACAGAGGAAACCAATCGTCACATTTCGAAGCACACTATGCTTCTCAAATTGCTTTGAGGAGATTGTGCGCTGAAATACACAACAGCCTCTATGATGGTAAAAAACAATACTGAAACTTTTGCTATCCTTAACTCCACACGCTAATCATGACTTAGCATTGTCGAATGACACACCAAGCGGATCGAGCGACGAGTTCCGTGGACCTTCTGCACAAAATATCAGCCACCTTGCTTCGCAGCTCTCCCAATGGCGTGGTATGCTCCCCAAGCAACTTCAATGGGCGGAGGGAGATCCCGCTGGGTTTCCATCCCCTCAACCAGTGAATGTTGGACCTTATAACCAAGCATTGGATCCGCACTTGTCCCCTCAACAAGTACCCTCTGGATCGCCACTCTTTACTACCGACCTCAGTGGTGAACCGGTGCACTATCCTTACCTTTATGATATACAGGTTGCGCTGTTGCGGACGAGATACTACTACGCGAAGTACACGTTGTATCGGCCATTCGTCTACAAGGCATTGCATTTCCCAGAACAGATGACGCATGAGGACGCCGAAGGAGTGGCGAAATGCCTTAAAGTAAGCGATATGCTCGATATTGTTGTATAAGCACTAATGATATCGTGGCAGTCCTGTCTCAAATGGCCCCTGTTGCTGTCACCACCATCTCGACGGAAGAGACTTATACCATACTTATTCTGCTGGAATCAACACTTCCTTGGTATACTAATCATTTTACATATAACCCAGCACAACCAAATGCTGCGAGAAATACGTGCCAACCTTTGTGGAGCCAGCTTTGAAGCTGAGATAGGGCAGAGTGTTGAGCTCATGATCGACTGGATCAGGGACCTCAAGATATGTGATCCTATAGCCGACTGGTGCTATAAGATCTTGCAGCCGATATATAACCTGGCACCATGAAGCGAGTCCGGGTCATGGACACCTTTTATGAAACGAATTATGAAGATTATGTCTAGAAGATATGGGGGCCGGGTAAGGGGATGGGTTGTACTTACGGAGCGGCATTTCCAGGTGTCCCAGGCGTTCGTGGGTAACATGGAGGAGTTCCTCAACTGGCTGTGAGCGGGAGATGGAGCAGGCAGCACTTGGAGGTCAAGGGGTCTCCAACGAAGATTGGGGCAATCTGAGTTGAGAGAGAGACATCCAAGAGCATTTTTGGACAAAAATAAATAAAAGTGTAGATTGAGCTCAAGCGTTCAAACATCATGATATATCCGATCTCCTCTCGTGAAGTTCATCAGTGTTTGGACAATTGAGGGATGATCTGGTAATGGCTAGGCACTACCTATTCTCTAGAACCTAATCCCATTAGTAAATGACTTGAGCAACATCAGGGACCCCCCACAAGCAATAGTAGTAACAACTTTCCATTCGAGAGGTCAGCATTTGGCAGAGCCAAACGTGATGCTATACCTAACCTCCACTGCGCCAGAAATATGACAAATTCTTTTATCCCAGCTCCCAAACTCCCAGCAATGCATATGTCTTAGAAGGTCACTCGGTCCTTCGTCCCTCACTCAATCGTCGTCACTGTCTTCGTCCATAGCAACATCTCCCTCGCTGTCCTCCTCTGGCTCATCTTCCTCATCTCGTTCCTTTCTCTTCTGACCGGCAACACTCGTCGTTGGACTTCGTGCATCTTCCATAGCGAGATCCACGGCTGGAGCAGGAGGTTTCAGCGTACCAGGCGCAGGAGCCGTTGTGGTTGTCGTAGTCGCAGCAGATGGTGGTGCATTGAAAATACTTTGCTGAAGCTCTGTTGCAGTTACGGCACCAGCTGCAGCAGCAGGCATTCTGAATGATCCATCGAGCTTGGCGATGGTATCTGATTTGGATTTTGCGTATTGGATTTGCTATCGGCAGTGTTAGCTTCCTTCCCTGCACAACAACTGAATATTGACTTGACACGTACCATATCTCTACCAAAGAACTCAAATCCTTGTAGGGCTCTCATAGCTTGTGTAGCAGTCTGGACATCTCGGAATACAACGTGGGCTTGACCGCGCATTTTCATTGTTCGTAAAGCCACAACATCGAGGACTGGACCGTATGTTGAGAATAACGTGTATAGAGCGATTCGCAGATCTGGCTTTTGGATCTTCGAGGAGGGGAGGTTGGTGATGTATAGGGTCTGGTTTGGGGCGGTTGAGATGTTGCCAGTGGGCTTGCGCGCACCGCCAGCTTGTGCTTTTGTTCCCTGAATAAGTTATTAGCATATGCGCGATTAAGAGAAGATTGATGCTTACAATCGCGTTCGAAACCATCTTGTCTGTGGCGTTCTTGCAGAAGTTGTGGAACTTCTGCGATCTAATATCAGAATTTCATGATCAGAACCACGCCGCGCCAAAATTTCGCTGGGACCAAGCGACAACCCCGCTACACCACCCACTTCATCATCCCAGGCTGCCTCCTCTCTTTCATAACCAACATCCAGCACCTTGATAGTAGAGAGCTCCTCCTATCAAGTCAATCTCCAACTATGGCAGCTCCCGAAGTTCACCATCTCTTCCACCATCCCATTGCGGACCATTCTTTCTCTGCCGACAAGCAGACGTTGGCTGTAGCACGAGACACCAGCGTCGAGCTCTACGGACGAACTGGCAACGGATTCAAGCTCAAGGATGAGTTGAAGGGTCATGATAAACTTGTCACCAGTGTCGATATTGCGCCGAATAGTGGAAGAATCGTTACCTGCTCGCAAGGTTGGTTGCGACACCTCACCTTGACCCCGAAATAGAAGATGCTAACGAACAAAAGACCGCAATGCTCTGGTCTGGGAGCCCTCTCCCACGGGCTACAAGCCTACTCTCGTCCTCCTACGAATCAACCGAGCTGCTACGTTTGTACGATGGTCACCTTCCGAGATGAAGTTCGCTGTTGGATCCGGTGCGAGAGTCATTGCTATCTGCTACTTCGAAGAGGAGAACGATTGGTGGGTCTCAAAGCATATCAAGAAGCCTATTCGAAGCACGATTACAACGGTTGCGTGGCATCCAAACTCGGTACTACTCGCGGCCGGTTCGACTGATGCACATGCCCGAGTGTTCTCCAGCTTCATCAAGGGTGTCGATTCTAGGCCAGATCCTGGAGTTTGGGGCGAGAGATTGCCATTCAACACTGTCTGCGGAGAATACCTGAACAACTCGGCTGGTTGGGTCCATGCTGTTTCGTTCTCTCCCAGTGGAGATGCTCTGGCTTTCGCATCGCATGATAGCAGCATTACGGTTGTTTATCCCAATGGTGCTGATCAGCCTCCAAGAGCAGTGTTGAGCATCAATACTCAGTTGTTGCCTTTCATGAGTCTCATTTGGAATGGCGAGAGTGAGATTATCGCCGCGGGCTATGATTGTGAAGCTTTCCGCTTTCAGGGAAATGAAAGTGGTTGGCAACTCACTGGATCATTGGAATCGAAAGGACGGGCGGGACCAGAAAGGGAAGAATCTGCTTTTAACATGTTCAAGCAGATGGATTTGAAAGGCAAGACTAAGGATGATACTAAGTTGACGACTGTCCATCAAAACACCATCAGCACAATCCGTGTGTATGAAGGCTCAGGTGGCGCAGTACGAAAATTCAGCAGTGAGTATCTGGCTCTTTCTAGACTTGTAAGGAAATACTGACAATGGTGTAGCAACTGGAGTTGATGGAAGAATTGTCATCTGGAACGCATAAACATAGAAATGAAAGCACGAAACGTGTTTCGAATGCCCTTCATGAGCATTCTATGAACTCTGTGCACTCTTGCAACACAGCTTTTCAAGCGAATATGATCTTTCACCTCAAGTTCCCGTACTCTCCAGCAAAATCCTCATCCATTCTTCTTTAGGCGTGTCACCTATATCAGCAACATCTTTCCCTCTTCCCTCCTTCCCAACTTTCTACTTTCTCCAAAATTTTGAGCCGAAAGTGTTCGTCTCGGATACGGTCACCACAATTGTATTTCGCCCTCAGATGCGGATCGCATTCTTCAGAATGGAGAGGCAAATCAACGGCGATCAAAATTTCATGGGTTCTGGCATTTCACTTCCACCTCCCTCACCGTTCCAACGGCCAGTCACTTACAGCAGCAACTTCGGAGGTGTTCGTCATGGGTTCAATACTCCTCCTGTATTGAATGCTCCTGTGCCGGACAATTTCCGTTACTACCACCCACTCACAGAATGCTACGAGACATACCCTCCTACGCTTCCTCCCATGAATGCACTGCCCTCTACACCTTCCGACTTCTCGATGCTCTCACACCATCGAGCTTCTATGTATCATGTCCGTGCACCCAATTTGTACCCCCGAAGAGTCCATTCGATTGCGGACGATATTCAGATGACGACCACCACTCCAGCGCCATCGCGTACGCCCAGACGTATGCATGGTCTAGACTCTACCTCCAAGGATGTCAGAAATCAACCCCAAGTCTGTGTCTGCAATAATAACTTTGGAACGGACGGTCACGGGACGCCAATCCTCAAACTCGCGACAGATGCGTATAACATGACCCAACCACGTCCCGGAATTCACATCAACCAACTCCTCAACCCTGCTCCCATCCAGAGCATTCCAATTTCCCTCCTAAACCAGAACATCGACGCCAGCCCAAGCACCGCCAACCAGAGACTCCCAACCCCCGTCAGCATGTCCATCTGCTCAACCACAACCTCATCATCCACCATCCGCCCCGCTCCCTTCCAGACCACAGAAGAACACTGCTACCTCCTAAACACACTCTACATCACCTGTCTCGAAGCCACAGCCTCGTACATCCGTTCCCTACCCTTGACTCGTCGTCACCGTGGTACGAGAACTGCTCGTTATCATCCTTACCACAGCCCAAAGCCGGGTAAGATGGGAAGTTCGAGAAGTAAAAAAGGTGTGGAAAAATCGGCTACGTTGATGGAAAATATATCTACGATTTGTACTCGTCTGTGGAGAAAGGCCAGACACGATCCTATGGCGCCACATAGAGAGGAAGCGAGTGCAGCGAGGGAGATGAGGGATTTGTATGTTTGGGGTGAGGTGGTGGCTAGGTGTATGGAGAGTGATGGTCTTGATGACGGAGATGAGAATGGTGGTTTTGGTAGTGATGTTACTGTTATCGGTCCTGGAAGTGGTGGGAATGAGGTGAGAGTCCCTGGTATGAAGGTTGCGAGAGCAGCGGAGAGGATTTGTAATTGGTTGGGGGATGAGGATGCGTGGGAGACTTGTGATACCATCAAGGGAGAGTTGAGGGATTTGGTTGAGGATGAGGGGGTGGTGACTGCGGAAGAGGGAGGAGGTGGTGGAGGTTCCGGGTTTGGGAGTTTTATTTGAGATGGTTGGTCATTCGGATGGGAAGTGTGGCCTTGGCTTTGAGGTTTGTTCTAGGGACATTTTTGCGAGCTCTAGAGAAATGTGTCCATGGTCTTCAAAGATAGGTAGAACAAAACATAGATACATTTCTTGACACAGAGCAAGTAATATATTTGTGGAAGTTCTGTCAATTCTCTTGTTCTGAGTGGAGTGCCCAAGCTGAAAGCTTATGGAATACCTTCAAGCTGTGAATAACCGGAAGCAGTTGGGATTTCGAAAGTCCGAAACTCTCGAGGTTCTTTGCCAATGAGGAAAGAGCATGATAATGGTAAGGTTGACACACCAAGAAGAGTTTACCTCGAGACCTAGGAGAACATCCCATGCATGTTGTAAGTAGCCGATCAGCTTTGATATTAAGGGGCTCGCAAAACAAGCGAGACCGGAGGCGGAGACGACCACAGATCAAAACACTGCCCTCAAAAAGGAATTCGAAAAAGAAGGACTACAAAAAGTTAAAGGGTATAAAAGAAACTCCTAACCTAAGCGGTATAGGAAATTTGGCAAAAAGTAAGAGTCTTCCGAAGAAGACTCTTATAAAACCACAAGTATATGTGTGATTTTTAAACGGGCAGATGGCATTCGTATTTCAGGAGTACTCTAAGATGTAAGGGACACGTTACGTTGTGTGTGCATTCTACAAGGTAAACCGGCTACTCATCTAGCAGACAATTTTCTTATTTAAATCTATACGTATCGTTGCGGGGCGGGTACTAGATAGGAAGAACCGGTTGAGCCAGCGGTAAGCGAGGGGGTGAATTCGTTCTGCCACCTTCAATGGAAAGAGAAATAAATATCCTATAGGTTTCGGTACTATCTACATATCTATATCATGGTTCGGAAATTACAAATTACTTGTGATCTCGGCAGTGGGAAAGACCACCTCCCCATTCTTCTCTTTCTCCTTCCTGATTCTCTCTCTAGCCTCCTCATTCCCCCTCTTCCACATCGCAATCCTCAACAGATGAGCAGCATCAAAGCCCTCCCTCCACTTCTTCTCAAACTTCGGCAACGCTCTCCCTTTCCCATCCTTCGGTTCTCCAGCCATCTTCCTCACCTCCTCAAAATACTCCTCAAAATCCGGATAAAGCGCCGTGAACGGGACACCGTCACCTTTATAATTTATTCGGTCTTCTTCCCACTTGATCTGTTCTTCAACAAGAGGCAATGTAATACGCCCTGCGAGGAATCTAGCTGCGAGAACGGCTTGCCATTCGAAGACTTTGAAGGTGAAGCCTGCGGCTATGGCTCCTACGAAACAGAGAGTTGGGTCTTCACGCCAGAAGATGTGTTGGTAGAGGTTTGGGAGGCGGTTATTGCGGATAGTGGCCGCGAGGTCTGGGAGGAAGGGAAGAGTCCAGGAATACCCCGTTCCGAAGATAATGTGATCGACGTTTTCTAGTTTTGTGCCGTCTTCAAAGTGTACTGTTCGTTCTTTAGTCTTGATGTCCGATGTGACGTGGGTGATTGGAGGCCGGCGGAGAATGTTTGGGTGTTGGAACTAACTATCTTATCAGCACAATGGAAAGCCAATTTTGTTGAGACGAGCTTCGAGGCTCTCATGGAAGATTCCGCCGAGTTAGAATGGAATTAGACTTGCCGCAAAATCGAAGAAATATGCTGTTTTCTGGTTAACATAATACAAAGCCATTGTTGAGTGGACATTTCCAGGCTTTAGAGCCGTCTCAGAAGCTATGACACAACGAAGAAGGGGAAAGAAGGCTTTTGAGAAGTGCCAACAGGAAAAGGACAAACTAGCAGGCAAACTTACGGTGGTATCTTCCCCTGACGACGCAGTTGAGAGGCGTCTCGGCAACATCTGCAAGTGCGAAGGAGATATCTGGGCCTGAGATACTGGCTCCAACCACAACGGTTCTCTTTCCACGATATTTCTCCGGGCCTCTCCAAGCTTTGCTGTGCTCCACACTTCCTGGGAAGTTTTGCAAAAGTTCGGCAAGACCAGATGTATATGGTATGAAAGGGACCGTATAGTGACCAGGTGCAACCACAACTGCATCGAAAGATTCCGACCACCAGCTGTCCTCTAGTCCATTCTCCAGTGGCTTCCTCAGTGTGACAACCCATTTTCCATTCGTCTTGTGAACCAGTTCAACGGTTGTGTTGTAACTGACCAGGTCCTGATATCCTCGGCGATCTAATAGACCTTGGATATAGCCTTCCACAGCTTTCCAGTGACGGAAAGGTGACTTCTCCCCATGTCTCTGGATGTTTACAGCAGTTCTCTCTTCGGGGAATGGTTCTTGAGAGAACGACATAGCAAATGCATCTATATTTGTTTCCAGTGCGGGGTATATTGAAGTTTCAGAAAATCTATATTGGGTATTGTGAGGAATCGTTGTGGGGAGCTTCGGAGGTATTGGCAGCGTCTCGTCCGGCTTTCGTGCTGCGATCTTCTTTAAGTCTTGGAGCTGTTGGACATGGCCCTGGGGGTCCTCAATCCTACAAGAAGTTAGGGAGATGTAGTATACTTGGAGGGAACGACTGACCAGCATCCTCCTGCCTTCTCTCTCCTCTCAAATACTCGAATTCGATCAAATGCTTGCTCTTGGGCCAGGGCGTCAACTGCAATTGCGCCGGCAGGTCCAGCTCCAATTATTGCGATGCTCTTTATTGGAGACATTGTACTTGTCGAATCTTCGGATGAATATCAGAGCTGCTCATGGAGGATGGAGGACTGATCTAAAAGTGAAAATGAAATCAAGGAAGTCTCCCATCTTTAAAAAAAGGAAAGTATTGAATAAGAGTACAATGAAGAAGAGAAAGGCCTAAATGTACAAAAGTGGATTGGGCCTGGATGTCGCAATACTTGCAGCTGGCGATCCCCCCTCACTTGGCTTCGGCAGAAGGGTCGCTAGGAAGAGTCTTGAAGAGAAGGAGGAACGTGTTCTCATCCGAACAAGGATTCACGAGCAATCGAAAGGGGGGGTTGCAGGTAGGATGGCTGAAATCATATTGACTAGAGAGGATTGACGGGCTGACAATCAAATGATGAAGATAAGGTTGTCGTTCTCAATGCTGCGTTTTCCTGAGACAGATTCAGTACCTCTCAGCACCAACAAATTCTGCAGGTGAGCACTTCTTGCGACAACGTAAGAGCTTCTTCCATTCTCATCACACAACTCACCCTATCCACTTTCACTCTTCGCGTTTGATTTATGTAGGGGAGGGGCCTTGCCAAAATGGAATGTGATGAACGCACAGCATCTCCTCTGAAGAAAGTAATTGATTATATTTGAGGCTAGTGCTGCCAGGGAAGCCCTCGATTAGAATCAGATCTCGATTTGTGCGTGAAAATATTTCTTCGAAGGACCTTTGCGTTTTCAATTTGGAATTTGGAAAGTCCCCAAAGTTGTGGGACTTTCCAGGCGGCCTCGTGAAGTGATGGTGCTTGTTATGGGCAGGTAGAGGATGCAAGCTAAAGATCGAAATTCATCAAATTAGCGTCCATCTGATAAGTGCTTCTCTCTGGATAGGTAATGGGTCGCACCAGGTACCTAGGTATGGCTCGAACAGTCGTGAAGTGTGTTAGACATAGGAACCCGCGGACCTCGAGAAGCAGGGGTACGGTGACAGGTCATCAAGTGAAGTGCTTGTGGGAAAGGCATGCGCTGGGAGGTCTCTTTTCTGACATCCCAATCTGGAGACAGTCAAGGTGAGCCGCCAACTACACGAGCTAAAACAAATTCAAGTTGAGCGTGGTGAAGGCGTGAGGAGGAAGGGTCGGTTGACGCTTGGAGAAGGAGCTCCCTAAGAACCCTAAGAACCTCTCACTAGTGTGACTATAACCCCCTCTCCCCGTAAATCTAGCTTGCAAACCAATTTAGAAGGCAGTCATGGTGGACACCTTCTGTTATGAGCCAAATGGACGGACAGTGTAAGAGAGGAAGGCTCACTGACTTTTTGAGGAGGAGCGTCCTGACGGACTTCCGCTCTCATCGTTCCTGTCCCAACTCACCCAAAGAATGGTCACGTTTTTGCTTCGAATGTTTCGTAATTCTGAATTTCAATTTCCTCGTACAATCTCCAGCGTTCTCCATATACCAGTACCGCCCTACAGTGACCGCACAAAGCTCTTTCAATCACCCAAGTCCGCAACCCTGACCGGAATCTCCCCATCTCACATTTTACAATCTTCGTCCTCTTTTAAGACTCCCTTCGATGGGAACTTCGCCTGGAGATAGCATATCTGGCGTTGGAACGATACCGAGTTACGACAAGTACTTGAGCAAATGCAAGCTTTTCTAAGTAAGATTACTTAAGGAAGAATTGTAACGGTCCGAGCGTGGGACTGGCAAGTGGCCCTCATCTCGTCTCAAAGCTCTTCACCAGTTCCTCAAGCTCAGTTACAACGCCTTGGTGAACTGCTTCCTTCAGCTCCGAGGCACTAAGGTCATTGTCCTGGCCAAAATCACAGTTCAAGCATTTGCGGACAACCTTTGCATACCTCGATCCTAATAAAGAACCAACATTGCGGCTGTGCTTGTCGGCAAGATCGAAGTGCGTTTGAGCGGTACTCCTTTGAAAATCTGCTCGGATGCTGCACAGAGGTGCCCGGTAAGCTAATTCTAGGAGTATGACGCCCAAACGGAACAGGTCCTGTTTCGTATGCGTACATCAGAATAGATTGTTGATTGTATATCTGTTCCTGAACGCAACGTGCTAGAGGCGACTTGAACATTCATGTTCAGGAAAGGGGCAGGCAATTGCTTCACTGGCGAAAGC
Organism: Phialocephala subalpina; assembly: GCA_900073065.1. NCBI lineage: Eukaryota > Fungi > Ascomycota > Leotiomycetes > Helotiales > Mollisiaceae > Phialocephala > Phialocephala subalpina. The sequence goes on from FJOG01000001.1 coordinate 1,891,746, forward strand.
TGATTGCCTACGCCTTCTTCAATAGTGTCTCTGCTCAGGCCGAAGAAAGCTATGTTGCGAGCTCCCCAAGGCGAGGTTAACAGTGGTGTAGCATGGAACCGAAGAACGAAGAGAGCTCGTTTCTTGCCACTTTGATGGACTCGACTAAAGACACCGATGGTACTGCTTGTTTATTGCGATTACACTTGCCCATCTCTGAAATAAGGTCGTCGAGATTGATAGATCTGTTGGGAAACCTTGTCTGGTTCTCAAAGTACAATTTATATGTCGCTGACGAGCGTTTCGGGCATCCAAAACAGGTCTCTTGGACAAGGCTGGTCCGAGTGGGCATTGCTCTTACATGAATGCAAAGATCTGGTGCTGTGCAGAAATTCCGCATTGGATTCTCTTCTGGTACTGGTCGTAATGCGATTATGTCTTGCGGCCCAGTCCCTCTGGGCCCAGAATTCATGGATGGAGCTGCTAGAGAACTTTGCTGCCAAATTAGCTGTTGAACTCTGCCTCCGCTGTGGCCTTCCATCTTTTTTTCTTCAACTTCTTTCTTTGCGGTGTGCACTCTAGCTGTGTATCTGGCTTTCCCTCGCGCTTCATCAGAGTCTGTTGTAGCAGGGAGACTTGCGCAGAAGGATGAAGATAGACATCGCCACCCATCTGAAGACCTGATTCATGCCCAGGGGCTGGCTTGATCAAGAGCCATACAGGGGTTTCCGGAGCTGAATTCTCTTCGGTGACAATTTTCGAAAGTCCAACTCGAAAGTCAACAGACGGTGGCTGAAGAGACGATGTTCGATTCAGTGGCGGATTCCCAATCTGAAGGCGAGCCTGGTGTGCTTTGTGCAACGAGCATACAACGGATAGAGCCTCGTATAATTGAACAGAAGCCTTCTGAATTATGTCGCATTGCTTAATCGCGATAGCTGAAGAGGATGAAGGACGATTATCACTTGTAGCAGCCATAATCTTCTTAGTTTGGTCGGACAGTGCAATAAAGTCCTGATTGGATTGGTGAAGTTGGTTGATGCAGTCCTGGAGACATAATTTCGACATGGCACATTTCAATTTTGTTTTGATTCGCGTGCGCGAGGCATTATCTGATGGCATTGTCGGCTGGTGGGAGGTGTCAGTAAGATGTTGCTGAGATGTGTGGTGAGCTTGCACCTACCGGAAGTTGTTCATTCGAAATTCGAACATTGGTAATTTCTGTTTCTTCCTCAATTGAGGACAATTGTATCCGAATCTCTTTTATGGCTGCCATACACGCGTTTGTAGAGTCACCTAATTGCCCAGAAAACCTTGCCTCCAGATCGTTCGAAAACCAGTTGTGATGGTGTCCCTCCTCTAACATGCCGCGAGCCGTGTCTTCATCCGTCAAGGAATACAGCAACAGCTGACACTGAAGACGGAACATGGTTTTTTGAACTAGAAATCGTTGAAATTTGCCTAATTTTGGGACGTAATCCTTATATCGCTGGGATGGGACGAAGACATCTTCGTAATGCTCAAGCGCTGATACTATTAGAGGTAGCACTACTAGAACAACTCCTAATGCTTCCATAGTACTGAATCGGACGTCTTCAAATCTATCGACGGGATCGACTTTGGATGGGATAGTGGCATAACGTGGTGATTTTTAAAACAGATTTCGGCATGAGTGTCCGAATGTGCCTCCAAATCTGCCCTACACCCGAGCAAGATTTTGGTGTGGTTTCTGTGGCAGGTCCGTTGATCTTAAAAAGAAGGGTTTGGAGGCCTGGATTGAGCGTTTCGATCATATCGATGACCACTTTATGGGACGTAGCGTGCCGAAGCAAAGCATCAGAGAATGGATACTTGTCGACAGCGACAAGCTGAAGGGAGACGTTGCGAGCACGCCCATATTCGGAGAGCTAAATTCAGATAAAGAGGATGAAGGCTCCAAGATCGAAGAAGCTGAGAGCAGCAGGCCACCAAAAAAATCCCAAAACAACTACGGGCTTTAAAGTCATATTTTGCGTATGTTGTTGGTTAAAAATGCATTTTAGGACGAAAATATGAAGTCCAGTGTGAAGGTGGGTCGCCAAATGATCCCAGGTTCCATTTCAGTTGTGCAGTTTGTGATAATTCTCACAGATGGTGTTACAACTGTCAAATCGAAGACGAGCAAGCCGTCGAGAGGGATCTCCTCGAAAAGTCCCCTCCAACATCCCGAATAAATGTGGACACGATTCGCGAGGCAAGGTCACATAAATCTAAACTAGAATATGTATGTGTTTCAGCGGAGATCGGGGCCAAGCGAGACATCGAATCGCACAGGAATACCGGCTACGGTCACTCTCCTCCAGGCATAGGCAAAGATTCGGCGATGTCAGAGGATGCGAGGAGCAAATAAGACGCATGGAAAGGATCGAAGCAAACGATACACACAGAGGCTCAGCAAGCCGAAAGCAAGAGAGAAGCTAAGGTTTTCATCGCTAAGAAAGGGCAAGAGAAATGGCTGAAGTTGGAAACGAAGGAAACAACCCTGGAACAGCGTCGTGAGGGAGGGCAAGCACTAATTCTCGACGAGGAAGGAATCGTTGATTCATCCGAAACTAGGAAGAAGATCGAGCCAGCAGATTCGAGCCAGCAGATGGGCGCCTCTCAGAAAAGCACCGCAAGGTAGAATTTGAGCTAAAGAAGGAAAAGGAGGGG